>MU771713.1:67045-84097 GCA_026770625.1 Nicotiana glauca | reverse complement strand
AAATAAACTTCACATCAATACTAATGCTAACTAAGAAAATTCAATTCAACACTAGAAATGACAATAGTGTGAATATCTATTTTTTCGTTTTACATTGTTTATATTGAAAATGCATAACTTAGTTTATCTTTTTCTTTAATGCTTAGTTGTGTAACTAATATAGTTATAGTTGTACTTATTTAAACATGACTTATATAGTACTTTTAGATTATGTTAATATTTAATATGACGTATTACTTAGTAATATTTTCTTTATGGATTTTAGTATTTTTGTTATTGAATATTTTAATACAATGTTATGGCTCACCTCATATTATTGTATTATTTTCTTGAAAAATACATTATATAGTTATATCCTTGTAGGATTAGAGAAGTATGTGGAACACAAATTATATATTTGTGCTATGAAGACTTGTCGGAAAAAAAAAATCGAAAACCCGAAAAAACCCGAAAAACCCGAGATTGAAAAATCCGATTTCGTTGGTTTGGTTTGGTTTGGTTTATAGATTTAAAAATCCGACACTCTTGGTTTGGTTTGGTAATTGAAAAATCCGAACCAACCCGGCCTATGTACACCCCTAGTGCAAAGTACTCGAACAATGAGCTTAATGCTCAGCATCTGCAACACGAACTCTGTAAAGTTCTGCCAACCGTGTAGCGACTCTGTTGCTAACAACACTTCCTATGATTTCAAACTTCTTATAGCTTGCATTCAAGGTCTCGGTCTGTTTCTTCGAAAGATTTTCTTCCTCCTCCAGTTGATGCTACATAGAAAAAATGAACTTCTAACATCAGGAATACTTGAATGTTAGATATACACTGCAAGTAAAAAACGAAAGTTTACCTTGAGCAAAAACTTGGATTCCTCTGCCTGTTTTCTATTGTTGGCCACCTCAAAATCCGGATCGCTAGAATCCAACCATCGGCATACTATCTTACGACCAGGTTTTCTAGGACGGCCATCAAACATCTCTGCTTCAGCAGCACGTGCCCTGACTGGCCTTGACATACCACATATCATAAATGGGGAATTGCTTAACTCAGAGATAATAGTTTTCGCCTGGTCTGCATTTTCCACCTCAACCAATGCAGCTTATCCAATGTTCTTTGGTTCAAGGTAGTTTAGGATAAACTTGACCTGAATGACATTCCCAAATTGATCAAGAGCAGCTTTAACAACAGCTTCAGTAGCCACAGGTGAAAGGTTGTCAATGAATATAGTACGTTTCACTTTCTCTACAAAAGCAGCATACTCTTTATCTGAAGTTTCCATGATGAGCAACACCAAATTTCACCTAAACACAAGCAATTGACCAGCATCTTAGAAAGAGTAACCACAGTTTACATAATTTTGATAGCATAAAAAATTACTCATGAAACAAATATATCATCTTAGTGCTAATCACGCTGCAACCAACTTAACGCGATTAAAAGAGCACTATGTGTGTCTGTGTACACCGGCACGAGTTGCAGCACCGTAACGCGATTAAAAGAGCACTATGTGTGTCTGTGTACACCGGCACAAGTTGCAGCACCGTGATCGTGGCTGAAACGGGTTGGCACCAGTGTCCTCAGTTGTCTTCTCCAGTTATTTCTGCTCTTTTGGCCCAAGAGAAATGGCAGTCCTGAAGAAGGAGAGAGAGAGAGACTTTTTTCCTTGATGAAGGGAAACCCTTTGAGGAAATCAAACATAGTGAAACAGTGTGGTTCAACATCATCGAAAGAGGAGAGGATCGGCAAACACAATAATAGTTGGATAAACAGAGCTTAAGACAGTGCTGACATGTCTTATGACTAGCATCAGAAAGCAAAGGCTAGATAGGTAACAAATGGAGAAAAGATGCAAAAAACAAAAATGAGTAGCAACTCATAAGAAATTCCAACTCTATGGCAGATTTGTTTACGTTCAGGCTAACCAAGATAAGAAGAGCAGTGGTAATCATTGCCGAGTTGGCAAATGATACAGCAGTGAGGGACTTGCCTGTGATATTGGAGAGGTTCATCAACAATGCGAAAGAGTGAAAACTGGCTATAGAATAGATGAAAAATCCTATGAGCTATACAAGCCAGAGTGTGTTGCACCAGTGTTTGTAAAAGCGTAGTTATGCGAGATAGGAGGTTAACCATGTCAAGACAAACTTGCTGAAAACTACTCTATTTTCTATTCGCTTGAATTTGTCTTTAGCAATTTCTCCTGGTGTTTTCCAAGGCCCATGGACCTAAGATGAATTTTCTGGAAGGAAGATCAAATAAGTCATGTACTTATCACAATGATCATACTTAATTCGGATATGGATCCATTGATATAAGAAAATTTTACTTGGTCTGAGTGGAGGAAACGCAGGGAAGTTTTCCAGGCTTGAACAATTTTATATCCAAGCTTTTTTTTTGGGCCAAAAGTGCTTTTTTCGGCAAAAGTGCTTTTGGCAAAAAAAGTGAGGTGTTTGGTCAAGCTTTTAGAAGGAAAAAAAAGTACTTTTGAGGAGAAGCAGAAGCTGTTTTTGAGAAGCAGAAAAAAATAGCTTCTTTCCAAAAGCACTTCTCTGAGAAGCACTTTTGAGCAAAATATACTTGCAAGCAGTTTTCAAAAGCTTGGCCAAACACTAAGTAATGCTCAAAAGTGATTTTCATATTAATTAGCCAAACACAAACTGATTCTCACCAAAAGTACTTTGAAAAAAGCACTTCTCAAAATAAGCTGATTTTTAGAAGCTTGGCCAAACAGGCTATTAATCTCAAGTAATCAGAAAGAGAATATGCAAATACAAGAGTCTTATAGCGAAGACTTCTTTATGATCACTTCCCCATGATGCTGGATTCGGATAGATAATCAAGAGACCTCTCAGATTAGAGAACATGCAGTTATGAAAGGAAGGGCCTGAAGACCAAGTAAAGAACTGGTTGGAGTCCTACCATGCAACAGGAAACACAGAGTTTGTGTTGGTCGTGATGCTGAAATAGGAAAGGGGATGTTTGAAAATAGAAGAAAATTAGTGTTTGAACTGGAAGAAATGAAACTCAAGATTCCGGAATAGTTAAGGACTCTCAACCTCTTGACATCGCAACTAAGTCCAAGAAGTAGACCAAAAGGATTTATAATGAAAATGCCGAACAGATACCTGGGCAGATTGGCATTAATAAAGGACATCATATGGCAACAAAAATATAGAGCATGGTGCATCAAGGAAGAAGACAAAAACATTAGATTTTGTGTAGAATGGCAAATGCACATTGTCGCTACTACAGTATCTTCAAATTGTTCATTAATGGTAGAACAATTAAGGACACAAATAGGAATAAGAATGAAAACCCTTACTTTCATCAGAATCTATTATCTGACAATTAGCACTAGTGAACAAAAGTGGAAGAAATTCATTTTACCAGGTGTACCAGAAGAGAGTTATTGAAGCAGTAAATTCACGAGCAGGAGAAATGTTATGAAGGTCAGATGGCTTCACAGTGAAGCTTATTTTACAAATTTTGGCAATAGGTAAGAAAAACGTTCTGAGAACCTTTTACTTTCAGGATAGATGCATCTTCAAGAGACGAGATGAGCTTGATTGAGCACCAGATTTCCACTCAATTAGCTTAGTTGGAACTTGGAAGTATCTATGTTACCAGTTTAATAAAAGACTTTACCAAAGCTGTTGTCTTTGAGTTTAGAAGAAGTCATAGCCATTCTGTATCGGATGTGCAGAACATGTTTTTGAAAGCAAGGAGGAGTCACGCTCATCCCCAATAGAAAATGAATATCTGGGTGTGGATTGGAAGATGCACTCCTAGACTAGCTTGTAAGCTGGATAGTGAAAAAGCACATAGTCATGTGACTGGGAAAGGAGGGAAAAACAATGAATCATCTCTTATTTGCAAATTAAGGCAGTAAAAGATGTCTGGAATTTATTTTCTTTCTGAAGCTGATTAGACAACGCCTAAAGCAGTTATAGTCTTATAGAGTGTTCACCGACCTTGAGGTGCTTAGCAGAAGTTTCAAGAAATGTGTAAACTTAAGATTCTAACAGATAAGCAAAATTTATTGTGATATAGGTAACAAACATGAACAATCTAGATAGCTACAGAAGGAAAATTCGCTATGCTTTTATAGCCTTTGGTGCTTTCAATTTAGTTGTGATTACACTACTTTACTTATCAAAAAATATGATACAGGATTTATTCAAAAAAAAAAATATGACACAGGTGCAACTATTAATAACGTTACTAACAAAGGAGTCTCCACTGTCTTTTTGTGCCTCGCGATTCAAAGGAACTTTTGTTTTTGTACCTTCCTCGACTCCTTCTATCTGTTTCCCCAACTATCTTTCTTTGGCGAAAGAGAAACTCAGTTGATACAACCCCTTTTCTTATGACCAATAAATCTATTCGGGGCAACCCCTTAGGACCAATTACAGCATCCGAAACTCGGGGATAATGGGTCTGCACTACTACCCTTCTCCGCTTAAATACCATGCTTAGTTCACTTGGCACATGGGCTCGAACCAATGACCTAATTCCCAAATCCATCAACTTTTGCCACTTGAACTAAGCTCGCTAGTTGATACAATACTTAGCTAGCACGTAACAAAATTTTATACAAAAGGACAATGTACATGAACATTTTGCTACGCATCGTCATGTGCTGTATACAAACTTGTAATAAATAAATACCACAAATGCCAAAGCCCAAGCAAAGTTCTTTCCCATCCAAACCTTCATTTTGTAGTAATACATATTCATGTTTCATCAATAACTTAATCATCCAAGTCTTTATGCTGAACCTGGGAGGGATTATTCTTTTTTTTTGCGGGTGTTCACCAAATCAAAATAAATAAATAAAAGTTTCCACTTTAAAGTTCCAATAATCATGAATTCAAGCCATAGTTTAATTTCATGTTCCAAAGCCATACCCCAATTTCAAGAATCAATATTTACCGAAGACAACCCCCTCCCACCCACCCAACACCCCAAAATAAAATTTAAAGAGAGAGAGAGAGAGAGAGAAAAAAGGGGAACTTGCAAAAGTATAGAGCAAAGACAGCAAAAGGGGTTTCCGGATGGTGCTTACCGTGAGCTCTCCCAGGTTGCTGGTGTTTAGTCTTCTACCTTCTTCAGATGGTGTGTTCCTATGGTTGTCGTTAAGTTTTTCAGTGGAAATTTGTTTTGTTTTTTTTTTTAACCCGAAACTATCTTTATTCCATGTTTGGCCTTGAATACAAACAAAGTGGGGGTGTACAAATAGATCGCACCAATCTTATAATCCAAGTTAAACTAGAAAAAAATATTATTATAATTTGATTTGATATTGAAAAAAAAATACTCGATTATAATGGGTTTGGCTTTGTTTGGTTTTAACTAAAGAAAGTCAAACCGAAACCAAACCAATCCGATATTATATATAGAAAGTTTAGATATATTTAATATATACATATACTTATTGTGATGTAATTTATAGATATTTCTTAAACTTTTTCATAATTTATCTTTGAAAGTAATATTTCAAGGTTGGACTTAGAATTTTTATATGTTCCAATCAATTTTGGGGCATTTGCATCTATACCCGCTTTTTGTGCCAAATTTTAACCTGTGCCCGCTTTGCAAAAAAAATTGCAAACGTATCCGCTTTTTCACATAACTTCAACACACGGGACTGAAGTAGCAAAGGCAATTACACAAAACTTCAGCATTTTAGTAGCCGGGCCTGAAATTCAGCTCTAGAGCTGAAGTTTTTGTTTTGTAACTCACGAACTCCAGCTCTAGAGCTGAAGTTTGCCAGCTATAAAATAAAAACTTCAGCTCTAGAGTTAAAGTTTTATTTTATAAGTTTTTGTTTAGTAACTAGGAAACTTCAGCTCTAGAGCTGAAGTTTGCCAGTTATAAAATAAAAACTTCAGCTTTAGAGCTGAAGTTATTGTTTCGTAACCCGAAAACTTCAGCTCTAGAGCTGAAGTTTTCCAGTTATAAAATAAAAACTTCACCTCTGTTTAGTAACCCGGAAACTTCAACTCTAGAGCTGAAGTTTTCAAGTTATAAAATAAAAACTTCAGCTCTAGAGCTGAAGTTTCCCAGTTATAAAGGGAAGCTGAAGTTTTTTAAAAAGTGGATACGGATGCAAACAAAAAGATAAAACGGCTACATGTTAAAAAGGGGTACCCAAATAGGGGGGCCCGTGCAATTTTTACATCAATTTTATAGTCATTATATTAGTAACTTAAATAATGCTAACAAAAGCCCAAATCAAAATTAGATCAATACTCATGCTAACAAAAGACTTCAATACTACGAACTACAACATATTGAATATTTATTTTTTATTTTGCAATAATTTAATTAGATAAAAAAGCATAACCTATTTTTATTTTTTTTCTTAGCATTTAGTTATGTAATTAATAATCTCTTATTAATCTACTTATTTTTAGCATGACTTAGTACTTTTAGATTATGTTTATATTACATAATTTTATTGTCTTTATTGTTGAACATATTAGGATAATGCCATGCCACATCTAATATTTTGTACTATTTTCTTGGAAAATACCTTATGTAGTTGTATCTTACTAGGATTAAAGAAATAGTTTGAGCACAAGTTATATGTTTTGTGCTATGAAGATTTTACTAGAAGAAAATCTGAAAAACCCCGAATAAAACAAAAATCGATATTAAAAAATCTGAATTTTATTGGTTTGGTTTGGTCTTTAGATTAATAACCAGATACAATTGGTTTGGTTTGGTAATTACAAAATCCGAACCAATCTGACCTATTTATACCCCTACACGCAAACTTTGGGTTGGGAAACTTTGGGTTTTTTAGGGCTCGTTCGGGTTCGGGCTAAGCGGGTTCGGGATGGCCGAGCTATTTTTTTTTTAAATTAAATTTTATTTTTCTTATTCAATATTATTGATACTTAAGTATTTACAAACTTTTAAGGCTTAGAATTAAACTTTGAAGTTTAAAGTTTAAAGTTTTAAATTTGAAATTTGTATTGTAAAATAAAATTAAAATTAGAAAGTAAGTGGCTACAAAAAATTATTTAATAAGACCAATACGCAATATATAAGGAACAAACTCTGAAGGCTTTCATTTTATATTCTTAATACTTCAAATTAATTTGCAAGTTCTTTTTTAATTTTTTTATTTTTGAACTTGCAAATTAAAAGTTTGCAACAACTATTAAAAAAAAAATGTACATCACATATTTTGCATTATTTTTGTAAGTTCTTCATGTCAACATGAGGTTCTAGGTTTCGGGTATTGGTTGAATCATAACCATAAACCATTATATCTCCAATTTCTTGATCTTCCTCTTCGTCTACCTCGGCACGCCCTTGATTTCACCGTTCTGATCTTATCCAATCTCTGAAGCTCACTAGAATTTTCAAAGTGTTGCTGCCCAATGAATGACGGGTATCTCCTAGCTGCTGCCTTGCTTGGCCAAAATGCGCTATCTGGTGCAACTGTTGAAATCGGCACATCTAGCACGTCTCGAGCCATGGCCGAAAGAACAGAAAATTAATTTGAATTACTCTTCCACCAACCCAGCGGTAGAAAATCCTTTATGAGGGGCTTTGGTGACTTTTGCAAGGAGAATTATAGTTCATCACATTCCTGCTACTGGTTTGTTGATGCTCTCCTAGTGTAGACCCAATCAGATAATCTTGAACACAATCATCATCATCCATAGTTGTTCCAGATGTTGAAGGATTAGTTGAAGGAATATTTGCATCTACAACCGAAGAAGCATCAACAATGTTAGCATAATAATTATATAAAGTTTGTAAATGTATGTGTAGCTCAGAAATACAAGTGTCAATATCAGGAGTTTCAGTTTGTCCAATATCCATATAAGTATATAAAGCTCTAATTAATTGGCGACACTTTATTACTTTGATAGTAGAGTTTAAAATAGCACCAATTAGGTAAATATAGGGAATTGGATAGAAATTGTTTAAACGTATCTAGCATAGATTCAACAATAGTAGCATATCCTTCTTTCTGCTTCAAATTATGTAGTAAAAGAGAAATTTTAGCAATATGAACTAAATCATTTGCAATAGTAGGATAATAAACTCCAGAAAACTCAAGTGTAGCCACATAAAAATTTTGTAAAAATTGTACAGCATCATGAATGACATCCCTAGTTCTAGATGTTAACAAACGGCTAGGATCGGTACAACTAGAATTAGCAACTTCAGTTATAGGCGTTCTATATTTATAACAACATCTTAAGAATAAATACGTATAATTCTACCTAGTAACTATTTCTTCAGGCATGAGTCTTGGTTTTAGTCCATAGTGTACACATTTTTCCTTAAATGCATTTAATCTAGTACTTCTATTATTTCCTTGAATTACACCAACAGCTCTCCTAACTAAAACAGTTTCATCTCTAAATAATTCAAGGCCACTCATCACAATCAAGTTATAAATATTACATGCACATCTAACATAAAATATTTTAGGAAGTGGTGGGTGTAGATGCAATTTTAATATTGTAATAGCAGCATTGCTGTTAGAAGCATTATCAAATGACATACACAAAAAATTTTCTGCAAGATTATAAAATATAGCAACTTCATGTATAGTATTATTTATAAATACACCAATATGACTTTGATCTTCATCATATTTAAAAGCAATAATATATTTTTGCACACAAAAATTATCATCAATCCAATAGCATGTAACAGTCAAATAATCATTTCCATTTACAGCACGACCAATATCATAAGTAAGAGAAACTTTACAAGGAAGACTTGCGAACAAATAACGTATATATGTCAGTTATTATCCAAAAAGCCTAAAGATATCAGCTCTACAAGTACTTCTAGGAATACCTTTAAACATAGGGTTATAAATTAACTGAATATAAGTAAGAAGATACGATGAAGAAACAAAACTAAAAGGTAAACAACCGAAAACAATCATTTTAGCTAATTCTTCCCGATTTTTTTTAATATCGTATTTACCAAATAACCCCCAGTACTCGGGTTAAGTTTTTGTTGCCCAGATGCCTCATCTACTCCCCAATCAAGAGGGTGTTTCTCTTCTATATGCCTATGAAGCTGACCCGTTCCCCCTGTCGATGCCCCCTTTTTCTAAAGCGAAATCGGGTTTACGACATTTGGGAGGACAACTCTATTCCCATTTGGGAATTGGATTTTTGTAATTGGAGAGTCGCCACCTAATGATTAAGTGCATTAGGACACTAAGGGTTTTGAGTTGGTAAACCAGAGTTAGGGTAAGGGCTAGAAATTATCTCGAGGGGAAGGTGTTAGGCACCTCTCAAGATCCACTAGTGTGGTTCCCGGCCATATTATGTTGTGACTTTAATGCAAATAAATACACAAATAATTTTACACATAAGAGTTGCAAATAGATACATGACAAGTATATTGGAATCAAAGTCGAAATGATCTACAATTGTTTAAAGAAGGGTCTAAATCCAGAAAAATTAATCGAAACATTGAATAAACAAAGAAGAAAAATTTGGAAGGAAAGGAATAATGCAGCAAAATTTAAAGAAGAGTTTTTTTTTTTGAGCAGTTGAAAAAGATAGAATTTTATTAATATTAAACAAAGTTGCATAAGGAAAATGGTCCTAGGTTTATAAATCACATGGATCATCCACACAACACCGGTAACCAATCGTACACTTAGTGTTATCGTGTGATCATCATCTCCATGTCTACCCTTCTCACCCTGTTAAGGTATTAAGCGCGAAATAGTCTCGTTTACTAATTGCATGCTATTACCCGTCCCACTTATCAATCCTGGAGGCTTTAGGACCACTAATCCTAAAGGGAGAGAGTTTGGCTTTTCAGAAGTTTTAAAAGGTTAAAATACTAAGGCGTCAAGCAAAACACATGAAAGCAGTTATGGGAGCACAAACAATTAAGGCTCAGACAAACCTCATTTAATCACAGAAAATCATGTAGCTTAGCACGTCTTACATGTATTGATTAGGTCGAAATTTATGCTTAACATTAGGCAGACTGGTTCATTACATATTTTCAAGCAAGAAGTTCGCATTAGGCTCACCTGGCTGCAACTTATCGAAGACCAGTGTAATTAATTAACTACATGCTTGTTTGCCTACGTGATGACCTATAGACATGGCATCTACAAGTTTGAGGAACAATGAATACATACTGATTTACGAAAACATTGTCAGCTATTGAAGGAAGGCGAGTTTCAATAAGTGACCATAAGTTTTGTAACTGGTAATTCATTATCACTACAGGTCTTAGACTTATAAATGAGTGAGGCAATTCGGATTTGATTAATTCCTATAGGCATGCTTCCTATGCATTTTTCGGATTTAGAACACATTTGAAGACATAAAAAAATGCAGAATGACATCTAAAGGCTGGATGAACCTCTGCTTGCTTTATTTTGGTTATTAAGACCTATAAACATGTTTGCCTAGCGAGAAGTAGATATGCCAAAATTAGAAAGGACTTACAGACATGTTTTTCTGTGCATGTGCATCCTATAGACATGGTATCTATATGCAGAAATCCTTTAAACATGATGTCTACATGCGAGGATGCTGAAATTAGAAATTCTATGGGCAGGTTATCTACATGCAAAAATTCCTATAGACATGATGTCTACATGCGAGGAAACTGAAATTAGAAATCCTATAGGCATGACATCTACCCCTTTCGCATACATGGTTACCCTTCCTTTTTCACTAATCACCCCAGAAATTATTACAAAGTTTTATTATAGACCAAGATGAATCGAGAAAAAACAAGAAACAAAATTACAATCAGAACTCCTAAGCTACATCCAAGAAGCCTAATTCGAACCCAAGGTCTATCAATATGATATGAGCCAACTGCAAGATCGGGTTCCAAAGCCTTTCTCTTATCCGGGATGTGTCAAAGTCCCAAGGAGTTTCAGGAACTCCAGGCAATGCTCACACCCAGATATCATTGCAGAACTTAAATTAAAGTGCAGTGTGGAAGGTCCAGCCCTCCAATGTCCAAGTTCAGAGGGAGCTCAAGGTCCCAAGGCAAGGCTCATTGGAGGGGGAAGAACTTAGAGTCTAGGAACAAGTGTAAGTGCAATAGAGGGGTTTAAGGGATGCCAAGGGAGGTTGGTGGTTATGCCCAGCAACATAGAATGCTGGCACACCCCTGACCAGCCCACTAGCCAAGCATTGTAGAGTCCGGGACCTATTGAAGGTCAAATCATGGCTTGGGCAGTAATTGTGATACTGTCAGGCCAAGGTTTCAACACAACACATAAAGGGGTTAGGGATAGGGATTCATATGAAACAAAACAAAGAAAAGCAAAACTCAGCATAAGCTGCGAAGCATAAACAACAAACCACACAAAATGAAACTATAGAATAAACATGTATGGATGAGGCAAAAATTTAAATGAAAGGGCATACCAGTTTTCAGAAAGAAGCAAGTAGGGAGAAACATTAGACTTAGGGAAGCCAAGTTGCAATCAAGAAGCACGAGTGTAAGTTTAGAAGAGAGTTGTGGTGATTAGAAAATTGTGTGTGTGTTTTAAAAAATGTGTCATGTATTTATAATACAGGAAAGAAGCAGAAATAGGCAAGAAATCAATCACACAAGGTTCCATTTTAATTAGGGATTCTGATTTCAAACTGGCAAAATAAATAAGGAAAGAATTTGATCAAGAATTTTCCAAAGTAGTACAAAAAGGGTAAATGCATAGGAGTTTATTTAAGGAAAAGTCCAATGGTACACGGTTTGTGAAAAAATAAGGAAAGGGAATCAATCAAACAGCCAGTAAAATAAAATTGCAGGATTTGTTCGAATGAACCAAGTCCGGAAAAAAGAGGAAAGGGTTTTACTTGAGGAAAATCAAATAACAGTCAGTCAACATTACTAGAAGAATTCGAAATCAATCAATAATTGGCAAGATCCTTTTTTGTAAGAAGAATTTCTCATATATAAAGCACACGAATATCAAACAAGAAGGAGTTGTCCTGCTGATTAGAAAAGACTATCATAGAAAAGTTCAGAGTTCTAAACAAAGAGTTTCCAGTCCAATTATAAACTCAGAATGAGTCTGAGAGTTCAGGGTTTCAAAGCAGAACCCTAGTCCAAACATCAAATCAAACTCGCCAAAGAAAACCCCGTATGGTTTTTCAATTTGAATCAGATGCAGAGACAAGAAGACAAATAACAAGCTCAAGGGTCTCTTTTAGATACTCAAACGGGTAAAATAGCAGGTTTGAAACAAACATAGTGAAAAGCTGACATAAAGGCCATGTTATAAGAGAAGCTTGAAACTTAAACAAGTTCAGAAGATAAAGAGGCAGTACAAAATTAAAGAAACAATAGATGAAACATGTTTAGAAAACAAACGTCCAGTAAAGGCAAATAAAGAACTAAGAGCTTAGTGGAAGATACAGTAAGGAACACAGGGGTAATGAACACATAAGGTAAACGTGTGAAAACATGAAATAGAAACCAGTAGAAGGAAGAACGGAGCAGAATAGGGGGACATGCATAATAATGCAAACATAAGAACATAGGAGAAGAACATGCGAGGTAGATAAACAGGAACATAGCAAAGACAGATTCACACAAAGAAAAGGAGAAAAAAAGTTGGATAAACATCTCAAAACTTTTTAGAAACCCTAAATCGAAGAGAAATAAATCTTGGAAGAAAAGATTGTGGAAAACATTTAAAACTCCAGTAGAATACAGATATAGCATATATCTAAGAAAATAAACAGAGAAAAACCTCAAACATCTTAGGGTTTCAGGGAAACCCTAGAAAAATGAGAGAGTCTTGGAAAAGTTAGATCCTGGATCGAAGAGGTCAGGAATCAGGCTTCTCATGCTTGAATATGCCAGAGCGTGGCCGGAGAGGCCATAGAACCATAGATCTAAGAAATTCTGGAGGAGAACCATCGAGGCCAGACCTCGAAGCTTCAAACAAACATGGTCTAATGGTGGAAGGGGGTGAGTACAGGCCACCCATGACCTGAGAAGCCATAGATTCCAATGGAAGTACGGTAGAGAAAAGGTCAGAGACGGTTAGGGTTCCAAAGAACCTTCGAGAGAATTTGGGAGTGGAGAGTATTCAAGGGTAGCGGACTAGACGAAATGGGGGGAATTAGGGTGTAGTTGGAGAATTAAAAAGGAAAGGGGTAATCTTGGCCGTTGATCAAAAGGATCAACGGCCTGGATTAAAAGAAAACCGGGCAGGTTGGATAACGGGTTAAGTGGTCGGGTTAAATCAGGATTTGGGCTGGCCCATTTAAAAATTGAAATTGGGTTGATTGGGGGGTTAATTTGGGCTATAGCTGAAATGAAATAGGGCTGTAATGGAAATAGGAATGGGGCTAAATGTTAAATAGCCAGTTTTCCCCTTTATTTTTTTTATAAAATAGTTAAAATAACTTTAAATCAAATTAAAAGCACTGAATCGCTTAATAATATACAAATGTTAGTCTAAAAATACTAGGCATAATTTTATAATTGGTAAAATAATATTAATCGAAAAATAGGCTATAATTGCAATTATGGCAGTTTAGCTTTAAAAATACCAAATAAATCTCATAAAAATATGCAAAAATCACCTTAATTATATCTTGGTGTAATTATAATAAAAAAATAAATTATTCACCAAAAATGATAGTTTGGAAATAATTATTGAATTTTGTAGTATTAAAATAGACAACAAATTGATTTTAAAATCTTTAAAAATAAGAAAAAATACCAAAACTCTTGGGCATGCTTATAAATGCATGTACATGCTATTTTGAGAATATTTCGAGTACAAAAATATATAGGGAGAAATTGGGTATCAACAACTGCCCCTCTTTACCCGGGAAGGATGAAAGAGTTGTCGGGTAAAGATATAATGGCCAATTTTGACCGAAGGAAAGGATTTGAAAGGTTTTGACCGAGCTCTGGTTTTTGAGCTTCTTACATATCCCTGGTCTTACAGGAATCAGGTCATATGTATTTAAAGATGCATCGACGGAATATGCCGATGGAGGTTTTCGAAGAGATGGGCACAGTATATTTAGGTTGGGAAGGGTGGTCAGGGACTAATGGGTTGCGAGAACCGGAGCGAGATTGCTCCTGCTGAAATGGCAGTTGCCAGCTGATGTACCTGCAGTTGAGTAATACAAGCATATCATGCAGAATTTAAACGTGATGCAAGTTCCCATTCGACCATGGATGTTGCCTTTGGACAGTTAAGATGACGTCCTCCGACCATGATGTCCTAGTCCATGAAGCGCATAATAAAGGATTCGCAGGCTATGAAATGCTTTTCTCGGGCTATGATAATGGTGCCTCCGAACCATGATGCCTTTGAATAATGATGTGCAGGATATAAAGCGGGGTCCTCGGGCCATGGCATGGTGTTCTCGGGCTATGAAGATGATACCTCTGAATAATGACGCCCTCGGACGATTTGGCAGTATTTCAGCCTATGAAATGTAGGATTTGGCAATATTTCAGCCGATGGTAAGTGCATAAATATAAATGGTGATATTTCAGCCGACGAAAATTTAAATAAAGTTGGCGATGTTTCAGCCGACGTAGAAAGATGTAAAAATGGCGATATTTCTGCC
This sequence comes from Nicotiana glauca, assembly GCA_026770625.1. Lineage (NCBI taxonomy): Eukaryota > Viridiplantae > Streptophyta > Magnoliopsida > Solanales > Solanaceae > Nicotiana > Nicotiana glauca. The sequence continues at coordinate 69,527 of MU771713.1, read as the reverse complement.
GACTGAAAGCATAAGTATAGGTGATGATGGGGATTTAAACATAACTGGCAATCTTTCAGCCGATACCGAGAATTAAATAAAGTTGGCGATATTTCAGCCGACAAAGAAGGATAAGTATAAATGGCGATATTTCAGCCGATGCGAAGTTTTAATATAAAATGGCGATATTTCAGCCGATGCGAAATTTAAATAAAGCTTGGCGATATTTCAGCCGATGCAGAACTTAAATAAAGTTTGGCGATATTTCAGCCGATTGCAAGACGTAAGTAAAAGGTGGCGGTATTTCAGCCATGCAAGAGAGATAAAGTGGCGATATTTCAGCCATGCATGATTTAAATAAAGTTGGTGATCTTTCAGCCATGCAGATGGAGGTAGAACTTAACCTCAGAAGGCAGAATGGTAGCCTTATGCAATGCACATAAATGCAGGATGGAGGTAGAGCTTAACCTCGAAAGGCAGAATGGTAGCCTTATGCATTGCAATAAAATGCAAGATAGAGACAACGTTTAGTCTCGGAAGGCAGAAAAGTAGCCTTATGCAATGCAAGGAAATGCGAGATGGAGACAGTGCTTAGTCTCGAAAGGCAGAATGGTAGCCTTATGCAATGCAAGAGAATGCAGGATGGAGGTAGTGCTTAACCTCGAAAATGTAAGGCCCCGAAAATTTTTTTTCGAGTAATTTAAGATTTTGTCATGCCAAGGTGGGCTAAATTATTTTATTTTATGTGAAAACAAGGATTAATAATATTATGGATATCAATTGGATATGGTAATAAGTGTATCAGTCTTATTATAAGTAATTTGGGGTCTAAGGAGAGGCCTAAGTCTAAGCCAAGTTAGAAAATTGCATATTAGACGAAATCTGTAAATGAGTGCGCACAATACCTTACTTTGAACGATCATATCTCCAGTTATATAAGGAGTTGTGTGATACACAACCTATCAAATGAAATCCCTATGAGTCTAGTTTTCAACGCAATAAACCGTTCATCATTTGGAGGTGTGTACAGAAAGTTATGACCATTTTACGCGGCAGGTGTCACTAGCGCAACCACTAGCGCGAAGTCGTGCATTTTTCGGAGTATTCTGCCTCCGACGCGCGAAGAGCGTGCGAAAAGCGCGCAATGTCACGCACGAACAGACTTTTAAACACCCTAAAGATCGAAAATAAGAGAATTTGAGTCACTTCTTAAGCTTAGGGCTTCCTCTACACCCCAACTCGACCAAGGCATCCAATTGCACACCCAAGGTGAGTTTTTAAGTGTGTTTTCATGGTGATTTCACTTCTCAATCACTAGTTACAACATGATTTTTATTGGATTTCATAGGATTTCTTAAAAACCTCAAGAACACCCCAAAGTTGTCTTTCAAGATTTTGTCTACAAGAGGTAATCCTACACCCTATACTTACATATATGGAGTTATTATGGAATTATGAGTATGAATCATGTATTACAACCTATGGTATGGTGATTGGAAGCCATAAATTTCCAATTTAAATACATGACCATGGTAGGGATTTAAAGATGATTATTCGATGGAAGCTTGTTGGTTGGGTGTGAATGGTTGATCACACATGTGATATTAGGAGTATAAATTATTGAAGAAAAATAGTGGGATGAATTGTTGGTTAATAGTGATAACTGGATGAACCAATACTATAGATATGAGGTGTAAAGATTTATACCTACAAGGTGTTTGATAATATGCCTAAATGGTATAAGTTATGGAATTTGTTACTAATATTGGTCCTATTGAATGCTGTATTTTAGATTGAAATTACTTAAGTGTATTGAAATATTGTAGTATCATTAAGGGGCGAATTTGAGGTATGTATGGCTAACTTTAACCTTTGTAAAGTCACCTTGTTTGGAGTACGAGAAATTGATACGTGTTATTTATGTGAACTATTTGTGAATTTTGGTTGTTTTACGGGTGTTAAGGCAAGATGGCCTATTTTATGAATTCTTGTGATTAATATGTCTTGAACGTTGTTGATTAAGTTTTCCCAATATAATGGTGTAAGAAATTGGCAATAAACTAAATCTGATTGTGAAAGTGTTATGTGGTAAGAACGGAGAAACAAATGACGGAAGGAAATCGTAAATGATGCAATTGGAACAACTGTGGTAATAACATATTTGGCTTGTTGTGGGTAATAATTATGGTGACGTAAATTGCATATGAGTTGTTGAATATGATGGAAATGGTATTGATAGCTACAAAAATTCTTGTGAATTGTTATGGTTGCTCTTTGAGAACTATTGTTGTTGTTCTATGTGAATTGTTGTTGTTGTTGTGTTGTTTGTGAATTGTGACTTGTTCGGTAGGATCGGGTTGTGCGCCGCAACACGAAGTGATAAGGTGTGGGTTGTGGTGATAAGAGTCGCCGAGGTAATAAGGGTGAAAAAGAGATCGAAATTACTATTGAAATGAAATTATGAAAAAGATTGTGAAATCATTGATGTGAAAATGTTGAAGGG
>MU771713.1:39407-51888 GCA_026770625.1 Nicotiana glauca | reverse complement strand
TTCCTGTGATGTCGTGTTGCCCCAGTACACAACCAAATGAATTCTCCAGGACCGTTAGATAAAGAATCAGCGGTCTCTCTGGCTCGGGTGGAACCAGCACAGGTGGATTTGATAAATACCCCTTGATCTTATCAAATGCCTCTTGACATTTTGTCGTCCATTCTACCGCAACATCTTTCTTTAGTAGCCAAAAAATGGGTTCACAAGTCGCCGTTAGTTGAGCGATAAACCTGCTGATATAATTCAGCCTTCCTAACAGACTCATCACTTCTGTTTTGTTCTTCGACGGCGGCAATTCTTGGATGGATTTGATCTTTGACGGGTCCAACTCAATGCCTCGCCGACTGATGATGAATCCCAACATCTTTCCCGATGGAACACCAAATGCACATTTGGCCGGGTTGAGCTTAATGTCGTACCTTCGAAGTCTTTGGAAAAACTTCCTTAGGTCTGCTACGTGGTCTTCCTGACGCTTGGATTTTATGATCACATCATCTACGTAAACCTCAATATCTTTTCGTATCATGTCATGAAACACAGTATTCATTGCTCTCATGTACGTTACCCCAGCGTTCTTCAAGCCGAACGACATTACCCGGTAGCAATAAGTCCCCCACGGCGTAATGAAAGCCGTCTTTTCTGCATCTTCTTCATCCATCAGGATCTGATGATACCCAGCATAGCAATCTACAAATGACCCGATCTCACGTCCGGCACAATTATCGATCAAAATATGAATGTTAGGTAATGGAAAGTTATCCTTTGGGCTCGCCCTGTTCAGATTGCGGTAATCGACACATACCGTAATCTTCCTATCTTTCTTCGGCACTAGCATCGCATTAGCCAACCAATCAGGATATCGAGTGACCCGAATAACCTTTGCCTGTAGCTGCTTGGTTACTTCTTCTTTAATCTTCACACTCGTGTCTGTCTTGAACTTCCTCAATTTTTGCTTGACGGGAGGGCATGCCGGGTCAGTGGGCAATTTGTGAACCACTAGATAAGTGCTTAAACCCGGCATGTCATCATACGACCATGCAAAAATGTATTTGAATTCAATAAGTGGTTTGATTAGTTCTTCCCTTATGTTTGGCTCAATGTGGATGCTTATCTTAGTTTCCCTTATGTCATTCGCATCCCCTAGATTAACGGCTTCAGTGTCATTCAAATTGGGCTTGGGTTTCTCTTCAAACTGGTTTAATTCTCTGTTTATCTCTTCAAAGGCTTCATTCTCATCGTATTCCGATTCATTATCATAATCGACCTCTTGTACAATTAGTTCGAAATCAGATTATTTTTTAGACTAGGTTGAAGATCCGTTGTGCATGCCATGTCATTATAACCAGTATAAAGAGAACTGTTCAGAAAGAGAAAATAAGAAAATAGAATTAAAACGAAATAAAGAGAGAAAACTTTCACTTTATTAAAATGCGGGATAACAGAGTTTCACGCTTTTGCCGAATACAAAAATAAAACTAAAACTGGATTACAACCCTGGAATAATCTAGAAAACAAGAAAGAAAAAATCAGAGCCCACTACCAAGACTCCTTCCGGGTAGGAAGGGGAGTAGCTGTCCAATTGTTGATATTGGCCCTAGGCCCCACAAACTGTATATCTGCCCTACTGGACCCTTTTCCAACTTCTATCATGTTGACGTCGGTGAACAGCCTTTCAAAACCCTGATTCAAATCTCCATCTAACTCAATCAGTGGTCCGAGAACCTTCGGGACCGACAACCTTCTGCTACCTGCTCTGACAAAGGATCTGGAGAGATGCGGAACCGGCTTGGGAAGAACCCAAACTCTCTTCCTCAACTTTCGAGCCCGTCTTACATCTGCTGCTGTAGGCTTGAATCCCAGCCCAAAAGTATCCAGATTCTTGGGCAAAGACACTGGCTGAACAATACCCTACAGATCAACTCCCAAACCTTTTCCTAGCACAAACCCATTTTTTAACATCTCCGAGGCCACCATGACAGTTGCTGCCACTATTCTGGGAAGTGGAAAGTCCTCGCCTTCAGAAATTCTGTCCACTGAGACTGCATCAAAAATCTGGTAAACCCATGGACCTTTGTCGTCATCATTTTCTATGAATGGCACAATGGCATCACCCACAGTGCTTGTACCGTCATCCCCGTGCACCACTATCTCCTGCCTGTCCCACTCAAATTTCACCATCTGGTGCAGTGTAGAAGGCACTGCTTTGGCGGCATGGATCCAGGGTCACCCCAATAGAAAATTGTATGATACTTCCACGTCTACCACTTGGAATTGCATGGTGAATTCCACTCAATGGTCAATTCCAGTATGATATCACCCACCGTGTCAGTACCACCCCCATCAAAACCTCGGACGCAGACGTTGTTCCTGTGAATCCGGTCATGATCAACCTTCAGCTTGTTTAGAGTAGTCAAAGTACAGATGTTGACGCTTGACCCGTTATCAATCCATACTCGGGTGACCACCGAGTCTTCGCACTTCACGGTCAAGTAGAGGGATTTGTTGTGTTCTGTACCCTCTACCGGCAATTCATCATCAGAAAACGTCACTCGGTTTACCTCGAAGATTTTGTGCATTATCCTCTCCAAGTGGTTTACAGAGATTTTATCCGGAACATGGGCCTCGTTCAGGATTTTCATTAGTGCCTGGCAGTGATCGCTGGAATGGATCAACAAGGATAGCAATTGAAATCTGTGACGGGGTCTTTCTTAACTACTCCACAATGGAGTAGTCTTGTGCCTTCATTTTCTTCAAAAACTCCTCAGCCTCTTCCTCTGTCACTGGGTTGGACCTTCTTAACTCTACGGGAGCAAAACACCTTCCCGAATGAGTTAACCCCTGGGCCTCACATATTTCTTCCACAACCTCCTTCCCTTTGTACATTACCATCGCTTTATTGTAGCTCCATGGCACGACTTTCTCGCTGATTATCGGCATCTGCACTACTGTCTTAATAATGACTGGCCCTATGCATGCTAGCTTGCTTGGTACCTCCTGCACCGTTACTTTGAGCGGTTCTGGATTCTTTGCAACAACAGACGAACTCTTCCCCATTATCACCACTGGCTTGATGTCTACCTTTTACAACTGTACCACCTCTTTTCCACCGGTCGACTTTTCTTTTGGACTGGCACGGATCATCATCACTGTTTGTGAGGGTTTCTTTAGCTCCTCTCCTTCGTGCACAAGTTCGATCATGTGGGTTTCATGGTGTGCTGGAAATGGGTTCTGATTGATGTTGGGTGCCTCTGGTGTCTGAACCTCAATCTTATTGGTGTCAATAAGATTTTGCACTACTTGTTTCAACTTCCAACACTTCTCAGTATCACGTCCGGGAGCCCTCGAACAATATTAACAGCTTACCGAGTGGTCCATATTTTTGGGAAGGGGATTTGGCAATTTGGGCTCAACAGGACTCAACAAGCCTAACTGCCTTAATTTGTGGAACAGAGCAGTATAGGTTTTTCCCAACTCAGTGAATGTTCTCTATCTCTGCACCCCTTCATTTCTGAAAGCCTGATTCCCGTGGAAACCTGGCCCTGAAGGGTTCCTGTAGGCCCTTTCGTGGGGGTGGATATGTATTCTGTGGGGGTGGGTAGGTATTTTAGGGAGCCGGCGCGCGCCATTGCGAGCAAGCCGGAGGCTGGGTATATGTCTGGGCCTGATGGACGGAGAAATGTGGTTCTTGTGGAGGGTAGTATGGCTGTGGAGGGTAATTTGGAGTGTGTGGGTAATTTGGGTGATGGGGTCTATATTGGTAGCGAGGGGAAGGACCTCTTGATCTGGGCCAGTTACCTGCCCTACTGTTGCAACCTCTTCTCTTTTCTTCTTCCCGAGCGTACCTCCCGTGCCGCTCTGGATGGCCTGAGTTGTTGCTTTAATCGCCGAATAGCTCAAGATTTTGTTGGACTTAAGTCCCTCTTCAATCATACCGCCCATTTTCACTACCTCGTTGAAAGATTTGCCAACTGACGTCACCAAGTGACCAAAGTAAGTTGGCTCTAGAGTCTGTAGAAAGTAGTCCACCATTTCCCCCTCTCTCATCGGAGGATCACTCTTGCTGCCTGCTCTCTCCAGCGGAAACCAAATTCTCGGAAGCTTTCCCCGGGCTTCTTCTCAAGTTTTAGCATTGTGAGACGGTCAGGGACGATCTCAAGGTTGTACTGGAAGTGTCCTGCAAATGCTTGTGCTAGATCGTCCCAGGTGTACCACCTGCTAGGATCCTGTCTTATGTACCATTCCAGTGCAGATCCACTTAGACTCTGACCAAAATAAACTATCAGCAGCTCATCTTTCCCACCTGCTCCTCTCATCTTGCTACAGAAACCTCGCAGATGTGCCATTGGATCACCGTGTCCCTCGTATAGGTCAAATTTTGGCATCTTGAACCCTGCTAGCAATTGAACTTCGGGTAACGGGCACAGATCTTTGTAGGCCACACTGACTTGCATTCCTAACCCATGGATATTCCTGAAGGACTGCTCCAGGCTTTTAAATTTTCGAAGCACTTCGTCCTGCTCTGGGTTCTTAGCTGGCTTCTCAGTTTCTGCTGGGAGCTCAAAGTGAGGGGTGTAAGTATATGGCTCGGGTGCTTTGAAGGTGGGTTCAGGAGGATAGTATTGGTTGTCATGAGCCTGAAACACCGGCTCACTGGATGATCTTTGCAACGTGGCAGGTGGAGGTGCCACGAAAACAAGAGCAATTAGTGGAGGAGGGTTCTGTTTGGGTGGTGGAGCTTGGGAATTATAGGTAGTTTCCCCCTGATAGTATTGGTGAATTGGGAAGCTCGTTAATGGACCAGGAAGAGGATGTTCCGGAGTCTGAGCCGGTGGGAGAGTAGGTGCATTGGGAAGCATCAGTAATGGTTGCCCTTTAGCCCAGGCTAAATGCATTTCTGCTATCTGTCGCCTCAACATGTCTACTTCTTCCTTCATCGTTTGCATTTTCGTTTTTCCTATTCAACACTTTTGTCCGAACCAGAAATGTTTTTCGGAATGGGCCCTTTGGATCTCGTGTGGTAATGGTAATCTGCCAGAACGTCCTAACAAGCTAACTGTTTGAAATCTTCTGGAATACAACAAATTGGTTAGTTTCAGATTTTAACAGACATATTATTGCACGTTGGGATGCAACGCACCTAGCCAGTTTAACCATTCCTATCATGTCTTTTGCTTTTATTGCATGCGTCATTCTGACCTGTCCTAATCATGACCTCTCCTTTTATTGTCACTTACCTTTTCTTTTATTTGATCCCTCTTTATTTTTCCCTTTTTCTTTTCTTCCTTTAGTGGTGGCCGAATCTTATGGAGATTGCCTATGTATCATGACCCCATATGAATCAGACCGAGCGTAGTTCTGACATAAGTAAAAATAAAGACACAAATGCTTTTTGGAATCTTTCATTTCATTACCGAAATATGCTATTACAAGCTACCCATTTGGAAAAGGAAAAACAAAATGTAGACTCCAAACTACTAATATGATTTGATGTGAAAAGAGAACAGACGGGTAGACAACAGACTCTTAAATTAAAAACAGCAAGTACAGACTTGAACTAGGGATACATTAAAGCTTTGAATTTTGGTGCCCGCGGGGCATCGTTCGGCCTTTTCGCTGGCTTTAATGCAAGGCCCCTTTGCAAGCTTTTCAATTCTTCCATGATCTGGTGGACGTAGCCCATGACTGAAACAAAGAGGGTATTACGGGGTATTTCCTCACATGCTAGGCACCTCATGGTGATGTAGTGCCCGATCTTTTCGATTCTACCCCTGATTCTATCCCTTTCCATAAGCAGTTGTTCTATTCGTTGATTATTTGCTCCCAGCACTTGAGCGTTGTGGAAGAGTTGATCTTGAATCTCCTGCATCTGTTTTTCCATCCGGGCCATTAAGTCATGACAGCGTTCTCAATCGGCTCTGAAGTCTCTGGCTTGCCTGAAGAGACGTTCTTCAAGGGTGGATATTGTTTCTCTCAATATAGAGATGCTCCCTTCGTAGTCCTTTTTCACCTGCCGCAGACGCACTCTCCGCTCTTTTGTACCCCTTGCCCATATGGCTCGGATTCTTGCCAATCTCGTTTCAGCTCTTTCCAAACCCTCTTGGAAATCGGTGATTTGATTTTCCAACCCCCTTATCAATCTTTCATCCTATCGACTCCTTTGTTGGTTTTCAGCATCTATCCTTATTTGTCGGATTTGGGCTTTCAACACCTCATTTTCTTGGGCCATTTTGTTCTTTTCCCCCTTATCAACATCAATTTGCAAGCTATTTTCATATTTCAGGTCCGCAATTTGCTGTTTCAGCTTACCAATTTCAAACCGATAGCCTTCTTCTCTTGTCAGCAAAACCCATTATTCTTGCGAGTCATCCATGAATTGCTGGACATGGGCCCTTTTAGCGGGCCTCTGATGAGTCTGGAATCTTTTCCCGAACCATGCATTATACTTTGGGTCTACCTCGCCTTTTGCCAAATCTCGTACCATAGTTTTGGGCTCAAGGAATCTACATTCATGCCACAGCTTGCGAAATGTATCTTCCGGGAACGTGGCTTTCGGACTTAGCTCGATGACATTCTTGCTCAAATCTTCATCATTAGGGACAACCTGGAACCTTCCCAATTGACGCAATACCCTATGAGGAGCATATGGTTGGATACTACGGACACCCATCAAAGGAACATAACATTCTTTTACCGACATGTATACTGCTTCAGTAGCGGGCAACGACCCGAATGCCCATTCAATTTGGTCCGCCGTTAGGGATCTCAGTCGTACAAACCAATCTTCAGTACCCTCGGGTAACGTGACACCCGTTACCCGCTTCTCAAATTTTTTAATGCAGCTTAAACCAGTCAGTTCGTAGTTCATGTGCCCCACCTGATGACAGAGATGCTCTTGGATCCACAACTGAAGTAATAGATTGCAACCTTGGAAAAAACTTCCTCCCTCCTTACACATAGTCAATGCTCGGTACATTTCTGATAAGACCAGGGGAACTATAGTGCTGTCAGCCCTTTTCATTGCGACGTCAACCATCCCCACGAGACCTATCTCTATTTTCTTATCGTCTCGTGGGCAAACCATGATTCCCAAGAATGCCGTTATGAATGCCAAGGTTCGTCTTGCTTCCCATTTACCTCTGTTTCCGGCATGAGTCAGTCCCAAATTTGGCTTGTCAAAACCACGCGGATTACCATAACGCTGATATAAGAACTGAAGAGCGCAACATCATTTTGATAAATCATTATTTTGCACAGTCCGGCTGATATTTAACAAATCCAGAAAGCAGAGGGGAGATACCGGCCTTGGAGAAAACAGATACTGACTTCTCAAATTCCCATTCATGCCCGCATAACCTGCTACTTCCTCCAGTGTGGGTGTAAGCTCAAAATCCGCAAAGCGAAACACATTTCGGGTTGGGTCCGAAAATGGTATTAAAGCCTCGATGACATCCGGCCTTGCCCTGACATTTAGTAGACTGATGAGACCCCCCAAGATTCTGACCATTATTTCTTTGTTGCTTTCTTCCAGATCGTTCCACCACATATGGAGCTGGAGAGGGACCTCGCTAAAGACGGTGAAGGGTTTGTTTTCACTTGTGCTCATCTTGCACATTTATTAATGTGATTTAAACAAAAAGTAAAAATTTATTTGACTCAAAAAAAATGATTTAACTATTTTCTTAATTTAAAAAGAAAGATCAGATTATCTGAACACGGCCTTTCAGCACTTCGGGGATGAAGATTTTAAGGCTGTGAGGGCTAATTGGTCAAAAATCCAAAAATGACCAAAAGTGGCTGTTTATGCAAAGTCAGCCCTCCGGTGTCCCTTTAGGGAACATTTGGCTATTTTTGACAACAACGGTATCGCCCGACTTATAATAAAATTTTTGACATTTTCTGGCTATTTTGCAAAAAGGGGAAGTTGGACCCGATGAGGGTTGCCTACGTATCTCACATCCGGTGAGAAACAAACCGACGTAGTTCGGTCAAGGAAAAATAAACTAGAAAAAAAAAAACAAGACTCCTATCTTTTCGAAAACACCACTTCTTTCTTTTTCCCTTTTTTTTTCAAAATTTTGGCAGAGTTTCGACACTAGTTGAGCATTGTTTCTTTCTAAAAAAAAAAGTAGTTATCTCTCTACGCTGCTGTTTTTCTCTTTTCTTTTCTTTTTTTTTTCACAATTTTCCAATATTCCCAATTTTCAGAAGCCGGTCAGCATGCTAGTTCGAAGCAAAATAAATGCACAGGTAGCAAGTAAGATGCATCAGGATGGTCTTTTCATTTTAGGTACACCTGTCCTAGACGGACCCAACCCCTGTGTTGAGTCCCCTAATCAAATGCACATGATGCAAACAAACGTTCCTACTAGGGATCCGGAATGAGGCTTTGTTATTCTAGGTTTAAAACCTGGGTTTATTGTTCTAGACCTGGCTTACCCGAGCGGACAACTCGAGCCGGGGGGGCAGCGTACCGGGAATACAGAAGCTTCATCGGCTTTGCAACTTATCTGAACCTCGTTCTAAAATTGGGATAGACTCTATACAGAAAAGAAGTCACACGAAGTGCACCCTTCTTCATGATTTAGAAGACCCAGAGAAGAGATGGGTTTCGGCACAGTTTATATACAGTTCAAATAACATCAAAGCGGTAAAAGCATCATTTTGCACATTAAGCACAGATCATACGAAAATATCAGATAATAAAGCCAAAATACAATAATTTATCACAAGCTCGAATTTCTAACCCTGAACCAGTGGTTTTGGGTTAATTGTCCCCAGCAGAGTCGCCAGAGCTGTCACACCTCCTTTTTACCCGCGCTTACCGTGAAGGATGTTGTAAAGGGAGTTTTTCCAATTAAAGGACAATCGAAATGTGATTCGTTTATTAAGAGATTCAGAGTCGCCACTTGGGAGATTTATGGTGTCCCAAGTCACCGGTTGAATCCCGAATCGAGGAAAGGTTTGACTCTTTTTAACAGTCTGCGAACCAGAAATCTGGATAAGGAATTTTGTTAAACCGGGAGAAGGTGTTAGGCATTCCCGAGCTCCGTGGTTCTAGCACGGTCGCTCAACTGTCGTATTCGGCTTATTTATCTGATTTTTAAAACATGTTACAACTTATGTGCAAATTTTAACCTTTAACCACTTTTAATTATTTTTTAAGGAATTGAACGTCGTTTAAAAATATATTTTTGGATCACGTCACATGAAATGCACCCGGATCATCGACACATTTTATTCAACGTTTTGGGATTTGGATTTTGGCCGCATAAAATGCACACCCGAATTTAGGAAGGTAAAATTATTAAAGACGTGCCTAAAGAGACTAACGCCTTATTATTTTGGGGAAAGCCGTGAAATTCGCTAAACAGCCCGTCCCGAAAACTAAGTATTTTAATATATACATTTATGAGGGCCCCACAGCTTGTGCGTTTTATTTGGCGAGGCTCGTCTCGTTTATTTTAAAAGGGAATTCAACTAAAGCGAACAAAGGATATTCAAGATTATTTTCCTAAGCTAGTGATTATTGGAAGGCCATGAATTATGGAATTTAAACTTAAAACAAAAATAGGTTTAATCATTAGAAATTATTTACAACTAATAAATTTATACTATTCTATCCATTTGCATAATTTAGGTCCAGCTAGTCACTTGCAATATTAAATATCAAGGGAGACAAATGAATTCTATATTAAATAAAGAAAATGACTAGGTGATTTTTTTAAGAGCAAACTACTATCCTAACTTTAAAATTAATATTTCAACACGCTAATCCAAGATATCAAACGAGGATCACAGAGATTCTAGCTACTGCCTTTGCAATTTATTAGAAACCTCCAATCAAAGCTTCCATGCCAAATAAAAATAGTAGTAATATGAATACAAAGCTAAAATTCAAAGATTAAATAACATCTGTTCATACCTAACATTTGTTCAAGATAAAAAAAATAATAGCCAATGTTAATTAAATAAAAGGTTAGAGATTGACGATAGTATTACCAAAGCAACTGACTATTCTTAAACTAATTTAAACTAACATTATTAGATGAATTGAACTGTTGGAATTAACCGCATGACTTCAGAACCATTTGGACCTAGTTTTTTTTTACAACTATTGAACTTAAAACTAATATTTGAGAGCTACTAACCTTGTTCTAATTAACATCATTCATTCACATGACTAGCGATCTTATGACTGGGAACATCGAAATAACATGCTTAGATGTGAACTAATTCTTATCCTTACTGAAGAACTAAACCGCCTTACATTACACTATACTATACTAATAACACAAGTTAAGCCAAAGTTACCAACTACAGAGTTCTCGCACTTATAGGAGTAAACTGAAATAGAACAACAATCCATAAGAGTCATTGTTCATATCTACTATCCATATGACATAAAACAAAGAATTGACATCAGCTTCATATGCTTAAATACAATTCATTAGATTAAACAACAAACAACCTATCAATGAATATAAATCTACGAACATATTTTAACTTCTCTTCCCAGTTATATCAAGAGCTCATAAACATGTACCTGGTATTGGAAATACAAGAAGAAAAAGGAGTAGTCAGCAACAGAAGTACAATACAGCAATAACAACAGCAGCAGCAAATCACACCAGCAACAGTAGAGCCAAATTCAAGACCAAAACCACAGTCAGAAGGCCCAGGAAGTTTGAAAACCAAACAGAGTCGACAGAACAAGCCTCAACACAATACAAAAGCTTAAGAATGAATCAGGGACTAGAGTATAAACAACCAACTGATCTATCCAATGGCTCAACCTAACAGACTCAAAGCAAACAGGCAAAAGGGGGCTGAATTTTAACTTGAAACCAAATGCTTTCTCATATGGTATTCTTCTCAGAACTCTATGTGCATCAATGTATCAATGTGTTTTACCTCTTATTCTCTTAGGCACTCAATTGATTTTTTTTTCTTAGAATATTTTTCAGTGTCCGTCCTTTGCTCTACTGATTTCCAGCCCTTAAATGGGCATCCAGTTAGTGTACAAATCATTGCAAATCCACCATTAGATTATCTCTTTATTTCTTTAATCGCCCCATTACCCTAATGACTTTTTTATTTAATCAATAGTGCTCATTTCAGCCCTTAAAATCAGTATTTAGTGCAATTTCCACTAAGAATGGTCTCCGTTAATTTCATTAGTGCACTACCCATTAATTAGCAGCCTCTAATCTACCCCTGATTTAAATAATTCTCCAAACTACCCCCTGATATCCTGAAAATTACTGCCCTGCCTTTAAACTATTAATCAGTATTAATCCATTAATTCTAAAATCTGTTCAAAACTAACAATTATCTAAAACTAAATTCTGATTACTTACTAAATTACTGCAGCTATAACCAATCCTTAATCGAGCAGGGATTCAATCAAGCTAAACTGAGATCAACTAGGCGATCACACGCCTAATTGTATTAAAAAATAGAAGAAAACTAGATACACTGAATGTATCAAACAAACTCAACTCTAAATTCAAGCATATCAGCAGTTTTAATCCCAATCACAAAATTAGAACAAAAGAAGCAGGGGAGGAAACTTTCTGGAATGAAACAGACTGTTATAATGTTAATCTAGCATTCAAACATGAAAGACTAATTGACGACCTTGTTAAATTAACTACACAGGCTATAACATATAGCAATTGACAATGAAACCATCAGAATAAACAGACACATAGGTGATTTTAGTGGCATTTGACAGAAACAGGGAGTTATAATAAAACTTAACTAATCGACGACCTTATTCAATTAATCACACATGCTATAATATATATGTAATAATAGAAGAAACAAATTCGACCAAATAAAAGGTCTGATTGAAGATGGACAGAATAATCAAAAATTGAAAAATCAATAAAATTAAACTAACCAATAAACAAATATAAACAAACACAAAATCGAACAAATAGGAAAGGAAAAATACCTCAAAAAATCGAAAACCAGACAAACTCAGGCTCGAACTTTTGAGGCCAAAATGGACCTTAATCGAGTGTTCTTGACTAAGAACACTTGACTAAGGTCAGTTGTGACCTCAAATTATTTTATTTCTTCTAGGCTCGTTCAATCAGTTGAATTAAAATTCGACCAATTCCGGCTTGATTCGAAGGAAACTAGGGGTAGTTTGGGGACGAGGGAAGTCAAATGATCACAGGGTGTGACTTGGGGAAGATTTAGGGTTGGCGCCTCCACCAAGGATCTTGTGGCGGCGGCTAGGGTTCTTGGCTAGAAATCAATATTCGAGGAAGGGGATTGGGATTCGAAGGAAACCAAAGTCGTCTTAGTGGTGAGGGAGGCCCCGTGGAGGTATGGTGTTAATTTGGTGTCACGCAGATGAGGTGAGGTTTGGGTCAGTTCTTCGATCTAATATTCGAAGAGATTGGTTGGGATTCGAGGGAAACTGTTAGGATGGTTGGAATGGGGAGGTTGTGGAGAAGCTATGGTGAAAAAA
>MU771713.1:3748-38989 GCA_026770625.1 Nicotiana glauca | reverse complement strand
TACTAATTGACCCTTAATAATAATTATCACACAAAAATTAAACACTAATCACAAACAAAATCGCACACTTGGGCATTAAACGCTAAAAATGCAAAGTACATTATTTTTGTGGATTTTTTCATTTTTGTAAAACAACAACTTACATAATTAATCAAAAAATATAAAATTAAATCCTAAATGTAAATGCAACATATTTTTGTATTTTTCATTAATTTAAACAAATAAAATGCACGCATAAATGCAAACAATTACTAAAAATATCACAAAAAATTCACGAAATGCACAGAATAAAACAGACAATTTTTTGTTTTGATTTTGTGGGAGTAATTCATGTGAGGCAAAAATCACGTGCTCACACCGTCGAAAAACATTCTCCAGCCATCATAGGATTCTGCAATGTCTTCTCCTATGAAAGAGACCTCCTCGTCAGGAAAATACGTCTTTAGAGGCTCGTATTATCCACCCACAGTGTTTTTGACAATATCAAAATCACTCAACAATATTTGCCATTTGGCCAGTTTGCCCATGGGCATGGGCTTCTGAAAGATGTACTTTAGCGGATCGATCCTTGATATGAGATAAGTAGTGTAGGCACAAAAATAATGCCTCAACTTCTGAGCTACCCAAGTCAGAGCACAACAGGTTCGTTCTAGCAAGGAATATCGGGCTTCGTACAGGGTGAACTTCTTGCTGAGATAGTAGATAGCTTGCTCCTTTCTCCCCGTTTCATCATGTTGTCTCAAAACATAACCAAATGCTCCATCCAGTATTGCAAGGTAGAGCAATAAAGGTCTACTAGGTTCGGGCAGAACCAGGACTGGCGGCATTGACATGTATTCCTTGATTCTGTTGAAAGCCTTTTGACAATCATCGGTCCATTTAGTGACTGCGTCCTTCTTCAACATCTTAAAGATTGGTTCACAAATGACGGTGGGCTGGGCTATGAACCTGCTGATGTAGTTGAGTCTCCCCAAGAAACTCATAACTTCTTTCTTGTTCTTTGGCGGTGGCAATTCCTGAATGGCTTTAACCTTCAACGAATTGAGTTCTATCCCCCAATGACTTACAATGAACCCAAGCAGTTTTCTGGCAGGAACCCCGAATGCACATTTGGTGGGATTCAATTTTAGGTTGTACCTTCTTTATTGGTTAAAGAACTTCCTCAGATCTTCCATATGGTTAGTGGCTTTCCTGGATTTGATGATGACATCATCTACATACACCTCGATCTTTTTGTGTATCATGTCATGGAAAATAGTAGCCATGGCCCTCATGTAGGTGGCCCCATCATTCTTTAATCCAAACAGCATCATCTTGTAACAATACATTCCCCACGACGTAATGAAAGTCATTTTCTCCGCGTCTTCTTCGTCCATCCATATCTGATGATATCCAGCAAAACAATCGACAAATGACTTTATCTCATGCTTGGCGCAGTTATCAATCAGGATGTGTATGTTTGGCAGTGGGAAGTCATCTTTCGGACTGGCCCGGTTGAGGTCCCGGTAGTCGACATATATTCTGACCTTCCCGTCCTTCTTTGGCACTGGCACAATGTTGGCTAACCATGTCGGGTACTCTACTACGCTGAGGACCTTGGATTTGACTTGCTTGGTAACTTCTTCCTTGATTTTCAGACTCATGTCTGGCTTGAATTTTCTGAGCTTCTGCTTTATCGGTGGGCATGTTAGATCTGTTGGCAGTTTGTGAGCTACAATAGATGTACTGAGACCAGTCATATCGTCATACGACCAGGCAAATATGTCCTCATATTCCTTTAAGAATTCCGTGTACTCTTTCTTTTCTGACGGTGACAGGTGAACACTGATGTGCATTTCCTTGACATTCTCTGTATCCCCTAAGTTGACGACCTCAGTTTTGTCCATGTTAGATTTAGGTTTGTTCTCAAAATCCTCAATCTCTTTAACAACCTCTTCTGGTATTTCATCCTCTTCTGAGTCTATATCCGTTTGTTACGTTATCTCGTTGCATGTCACATTCATCGGTTTATCAAGATAAGTAATAGTAATGCTGTGTAAAAGTAAAAATAAATGACATAGAAAAAAATTAAGAGCGAGATTTAAGTAAGGAATTGAAATGCTTTGATAAAATGCCAAATTATTTTTGAACATTGAAGCTCTTTTCAAAATTTAAAGATAATACTAAAGGGAAATCAACTAGTGAAAAAGTAAAAGATAATGCATAATGCTTTGTTCAGCCTTGCTATCCTGAAGCTCTCCGGGCCTTGGTGGTTATGATGGACCAGTTGTTGAGGCGCTCTCCTCGGCTCACCGCCTGTATGGAAGGCCCTTCCTTCCCTTCCTCCTCGAGAATGATGTGACAGTCCATATTGTCATCTTCCAAAAACAGGTTCTTCATTGCTGCTAATGCTTCATCTTCCTATGACCCATATATGATGTCGGCCGGTTGGAAAGTCTGCTCTAGGCGGGGTATCGGGTGCTCCAACGGATAGTAGGGGTCGCGCCATAGTGGCGACCAGTTCCTGAATTCTTGCCAAGTATATCCATACCCTAACCCGAAAGTGGTGCCATGCTTCTTCAGTTTGATAGGCTTGGTGATTCCCTGAAGGTTCTTGCCGAGCCCTTTGCTAGGTTCATACCGGCTCCAATTCAGGATACTTTCTATCTTGTTATACCACCATTTATCTTTGTCCACGGCGTTGACTCGCTCAATGTGGTGGTAAGTTTCCCCTCCTAGCTTCATTCTCCCTTCAATCGCCGGGATGGTTTGACGACTGTATATGGGGTTACTCCCGTCACCATTAATAATCACCTCTTGGTGATTCCACTCGAACTTCACTGCCTGGTGCAGGGTTGAGGCTACGGCACCAGTGGCGTGGATCCAGTGTCGTCCCAGTAGCAAGTTGTAGGATGCTAGGATGTCTATCACTTGAAAATCAACATCAAACCAAGTTGGTCCCATTTGCAGACATAAACTGATCTCCCCAATAGTGGACCTTTGGGAACCATCAAAAGCTTTGACGTTGATAGCCCCATTCTTGATTTCATGCAGAATTTTCCCTAATGTTCTAAGGGTCACTAATGGACAAATGTTGAGGCTGGACCCTCCATCAATCAAAGTCCTGGTGATGAAATAATCTTCACATTGCACAGTGATGTGCAATGCTTTGTTGTGGCCTAAACCTTCAGGGGGCAACCCATCCTCGTGGAAACTGATTTTATGACTCTCCAATATTTGCCCGACCATGTTTTCCATCTCTCCTCCAGTTATATTGCTGGGTACGTACGCCTAGCTTAGTATCTTCATCAGGGCGTTCTTATGTGCCTCGGAGCTCTGCAGCAGAGCTAAAATAGAGATCTGCGTTGGTGTTTTGTTTAATTGATCAACAACTGAGTATTGTTCCGCCTGTATCTTCCGCCAGAGATCATCATGTCCACTTTCAATAGGCCATCCAGAGGCCTGCTTACTTGATTCAACCAAATGTTTCGGAGTATAAACCCTGCCGGTCCTGGTCATACCCTGTGATGCAATTGCTTCTCCGGACCTAGTCTTTCCCTTCCTTTTTGCCTCGGCGGTGTAATCCCAAGGAATGGCTTGTGTCTGGAATGGCGTTACTGCTGACATTGCTACAGGAATGGGCACTCTTGTTTTGGGTGGCAACACAGCAACTTCAAATGGTACTTTTGGAGACACAAACTCCACCTCAATTGGCTCTATGGTCCTTTTGGATGACGGTGCTTCAAACTCGAGAGGCACAGACATGTTTACTTCAGCATCCCCAGAGGGCTGGATCTGGACTACAATCGGATTCAATGTGATGGTTGGTTTCTTGGGCTCGTCACCTTCGGAAATTATCCAATTGACCCTTTGGGGTCCCAATCATCTTTTACTTCGATCATATGCACACCACCACCCTTATGATCAGGCAAAGGGTTGTTGCGAACATTAGGAGCAAGTTCCTTGGCCACGATGATTTTGTTGTTAATTAGAGCTTGGATTTTGTCTTTCAGAGATCGGCACTCATCAATGGTATGTCCTTTCATGCCAGAATGGTACGCATAGGTTTTATTTGGATTGACCCACTAGGAAGGATTATCTGGAGTTATGGCAGGTATTGGGGTGATGTAACTGGCTGCTTTGAGTCTTTCATATAATTGGTCGATTGGTTCGGCGATAGCGGTGTATTTCTTGGGAGGTCTACGGTCGAAGTTAGGGCGTGGCCTGGGGAAGTTTTGGCGGGCGGGAGGTGAGTGGTAGTGAGTATTATAGGCTTGGTAGACGGGTGCAGGTTGGGAATATTTTGGTGAAGTAGGTTGTTATGCGGGGGATGGAGATGGTTGGTAAGTGGGTGATGGAATTTGGTAAGAAGGCGGAGGTGCTTGGTGATTAGGAATAGGCTGGTATGTGAGAGGGGGTACCGGGTAGGCTTGGTATTTTATTGGTGACTCTGTTCTTTGTGCGACCATCACGGCACTCACGTCCTTTTTTTTAGACGTGCCACCAGATTGTAGGGCTTTGTTGGTAGCCTGCAGTGCCTCAAAATTAGTGACCATTCCACTCTTAATGCCCTCCTCAATCCTTTCTCCTAGCTTGATAATATCGGAGAATTTCTGGCCCTCTATCAATATTAACCTTTCATAGTACTATGGATCCTAAGCTCGAACAAAAAATTGGTTCATTTGTTCTTCCTCTATGGCTGGCCTGACCTTAGCAGCCTCGGATCTCCATTGAGTAGCGTACTCGCGGAATGTCTCGGTGGGTTTCTTTTTTAGATTCTGGATGTAGAAGATATCTAGTGCATTCTCTGTATTGAACCTGAATCTGTCCATGAAATCGGACGCCATTCCTACCCAGCTCGTCCACTTCTTGGGATCTTGGCTAATGTACCAATATAGTGCATCGCCTTTCAAGCTTCTCATGAAGAGTTTCATGTGGATCTTCTCATCTCTTCCTACACCGACCAGCTTATCACAGTATGTCCTCAAATGGACTCTAGGATCCGCTGAACCTTCAAATATTTCGAACTTGGAAGGTTTGTACCCCTCCGGTAGTTCAACATCTGGTTGAATGCAAAGATTCTCATAATTCATCCCTTCAATGCCTTTGCTTCCTTTAATGCCCTGGACTCGGCTAGTCAATTTCTCGAGCTCGACTGCCAGGTTCTTGATGAGAGAGTCTTTTTCATCAGACTCTGGTGCGTTTGTAATAGGTTGAGTGTATTGTGGCATGGTTTCCACATATATGGGAGTGTGGTGGGGATGATCATTTGATGTTTTAGGGATGAGGAGTGGAGTGTTGTTGAGATGTGTGTTGCAATGAGTAGCGGGCTATTTCTGTGGCTTTGGGATATTCTATAGAGGTATGGGGTGTTGAGCATTGGGAAAGTTGATGTCTAGGGTCGTGAGGGAGAATGACAGACTTGCCAAGTTCTGAACTTGGTCCAGTTCTTCTTGAAATTTCAGTAACTTTTGTTCGAGTTGAGCGACACTCTCTCTGGATACCTGAACACCCTGAGGAACCTCTACCCTTTCAGCTGAGTCGTCCTTTCTGATGTTATTCGCGCTCTCCATCTTTGCTTTGTTGTTGATTTTGATAGGACTTGGAGGAGGAGGAGGTGGAGGGCCCTTAGATCTTGTGGAGTAGGATGGTGATGCCAGAATGCACGAACTAACCTTTTGGGGAGGGGAATAAAATAAAAGTAAAAACAAAAAGGTAACAAGTTAGTACGGATTCTGAAAAATATTGCAATATTTAAACACATAGTACAAGAATATATATCGTGTCCTAAATTGGGTGCCTCGTTGTGCCCGAGGTAGGCCTAGCGACAAGTTGATTTGAGAACTTATAATGCTAAATGCCTCATTTTATTGATAAAAATAAGATGAATCCCAAAACGACACTAAAATTGCATAAAGTAAAATATCACTAATGGCCATTGGCCTTATTACATTTCAGAGAGGAAAAGAAAAGAAACTCCTAACAACTTGGTCCCAGAAGGACCTTCCCCAGACTCAGCATCTTTGACTCCATTGAACAGCGTCACCAGCTCATGCAATCCCAGCAGCAAATAAGCCCTAGCCAAATGTCCTCCCTCATTACCCTCGGCGTTTTGGCAACTCTCGATCCTCTGGATGAAATTCCCTTCCAGCTCTACTAACCCATGATCCAAATGACCTAAGCGCTTGTTGGCTCTGACAGCCATATCTTTCCATTCCTTGATCAACTTTTGATTTGCCTCTTGAATCTCCTGATGCTCACTCTCGCACTCCCTGAGCCTTTTGCGCAACTGATTGTACTTAACCTGTATCTCAGCCCTTTCGTCGATGACCCTGTGACCTCGAACAGACCCCGACTATCTTAACCCAGCATGATCTTCTTCTAGCTAACCTGGATAGTATGAAGTGTAGCCGGCATGATACCTGTCAGGTTCTATGGAATCCCTCTCCAGAACGATCTTGTTGTTCCACATTTGTTGAGCCTGACATTTGTATGGGCTGTTATCATCTTGGAAATCAGCCCTGAAATAACTCTTCTTCTCGACCTTTGGTGTCACACCTCCTTTTTTACACACCTACCCCGAAGGATAGTGTGTAAAAGAGTTTTTCTATTTAAAGTGACATTATTCGAAATGGGATTATTTATTTATTTTTAGAGTCGCCACTTGGGATAGGATTGGATTTTGGTGTCCCAAGTCACCGGTTTAACTTAAATCCCAAATCAAGGAAAATGTTCGACTTCCCAGTTGGAGTCTGCAAACCAGAAATTCTGAATAAGGAATTCTGTTGACCCGAGGGAAGGTGTTAGGCACCCTCGGATCCCATGGTTCTAGCACGATCGCTTAAAATATTATAAATGGCTAAAATCTAATTTTTATACATGCTCCAACCTATAATTCACTTTTAAGATTATTTACCGCTTTTAGTTAAAGTTTAAAGAAGGTAAACGTCGTTTAAAAACGTGTTTTCGGATCACGTCACATGAAATGCACCCGGATCCTCGACACATTCTTATTCAACATTTTTGGATTTGGATTTGGGTTGCATGAAATGCACACCCGTATTTAAGAAGGTAAAATTATTAAAAGCGCGCCTAAAGCGACTAACGTGTTATTATCTTTGCGGGAGGCCGTGAAATTCGCTAAACGACACGTCCCGAATTCTAAATATTTTAATATAAGCATTTAATGAGGGCCCCGTAATTTATGCATTTTTTATTTGGCGAGGCTCATCTCATCTTATTATTTAAAGGCCGACCTAAAGTGAACTAAGATTTTCTAATCATTTTTGTCTCTAAAAGGGCCTAATTAATTTGCATTTATAAATTCGGGCCTCGAGTTCAAGTCTGAATTCAAACAAAAGGAAGGACCCTCTTAGTTTGGACCTGCTACCTAACTCTAGAACCTAAATTTATATTTGCCAATTAATTCCCCATGTTCCTAATGTAATTTAAAGGATTTTTGACTTATAGCAATTTTTTGGGCCTTAAAGGTTTGGCCCAGGTCCAATATGTGAAGCTGTCTAGTAGCTGGACTTCAACAATGCCCAATCGTGAACTTTTCATAGCCTAAGAATCAGGTTGGCTATTTGGGCAATTAAGCAGGCAGTGGGCTCATTTTCACAGCCCAATTGTCAGGAGCCCAGGCATGAGCAATTCTGAGGACTTGCAGGTTTCCTTTTTTGATTTTTACTTTCAGTTTATTTGTATAGCACTCAAACTCATCCAAGAACAAATATGTGAGCAATACACTGTAACCATAATCATTTAACAGTAGGATTTTTAAACTTCTAATTTTGAAACCTTAATTCTCAAACAAATTGAACTAACAGTGAGATTATGAACATGTGGACACCTGATCCTATATTGGCGGAGGCATGTGATCTATTTGTAATCAGATTCCTACCAGTACCAATGCTATAACCTATTTTTATGCTATCTATTCACAATCATTGGATTTTCCAGTCGTTAATATAAAATTATTCCCCAAATTGACATACAAAACCCAAATACTCACACTATATCACCTTGTTTTGAAAATGAGACTACAAAATACTCACACTATATCACCCATTGGAAATTAAATTAACATTCATATGGCACTCATTGTGAGCCATATCAGTGCCTAACTGTTTACTCGACAGGAGATATAATTCCTTAATTCTAACAAAGTTTAATAGTTCCCTTGTCCGAGATTAACCAAACACAAATACATATGCTATCACAAGAGTCCAATAGTCCAATTATACAGCAAAAAAAAAAAAACCACAGGGTTTCCATTTCAATTTCGTAGATCAAGCATACAACATGTGTAGAGTTTGTACCTGGAGATTGAAGCAAAATAAAGGACGGGAGTCAGCAGCAGTAGGAGTTCAATAACAGGCTTAAACACAACAATCCAGTCAAAAACCCAGGAATGAGTTCAACAATCCAGGAGTAATTTGAAATCAGTCAAAAACAAGGAAATCGACCAAAAGTGACTTCAATAAATCCAAATAAACTTGAAATTGTATCTAGCAACTCCAGAAAACCTTCAGCAATTAGGAACACCCAAAATAACTTGAATAGAATCTCCAAACGACTTGTAATTGAGTCCTGAACACTGGCAATTCAAATTAACTAGTTGAAACTTCAATGTAATAGTATATTTTTGGATTTTCTATTGTATTTTTTGTATGTTTTTGGATTTTTGGCAGGAATTAAGATCTAGAAGAAAAATTGAACTGTAGGAATGCAGATTTTAACTTCTTTAGGTTTTGAAATTCAAATTTGAACTTCAGAACCTCAGAATGGGATTTGGGGGGGGGGGGGGGATTAAAAACTGGAATGTTTTTGGGCATGTTCAGAGGGTCTAAAACCTGTAAATCAAGGCACTAGGCCTGCTTTTTATAGGCAATGGAGGGGGCAGAATGTTCTGGAAGGTTTTACTCATTTTCTCCCCTTTTTTATTTTCAGAAATTGCATATTAATCCTAAAGTTGTGGTTTGTTGCCCGAGTTACTGCATTAAGAATGCAGAAACTTACATTAAGGCCCCTTTCTAGAAGGCCCTAGGGTGTTCTAGCTTTGTTTTCTACCTATGGAATACCTATACTACCCTTATTTTTGTTCTAAAATTACCAAGTCTTAACAAACCAGACCTTTTTAGATGCCTAAACTACCCTTGATTGCCCCTGAAATTACTAACCCAACCAAACTATAACCCCCAACCCCTTTACCTTAGCTAAGTAACTGTGGTTAAACCTAGTGAGTCCAAATCATCTATAACCAATCACCAAAACTGAAATTTAACTCTAATTAATATGTATCATTGAACTAATAAAACAGTAAATTGTTAAACAATTAAGAATCAAGTAAAATATCATATAGAAACAGTAACACTCAACAAACCTATGATTAGCCAAACTAACATCAATAAGCCAAAATACAGTACTAATTCATTAATATGTCAAACAAACCTGAATTTAACAAGTAACGATTAATCAACAACACTAATTCATGAATTTAAACTACCATCAATAAAAACAGAGGAAGAATCAAAAACACAAAAAATTTAAACGACAAAACCACAAGTGATGATTACTGCCAAAAAAAAAAAAAGAAAGAAGAAAAAGAGCATAAGGAAAACATGAACGAATTAACAGAAACAAAGGAAAATTATATTCAAACCAATTTAAGAAATAGGAGAAACTCACCTATGAACGGGATTGGAAACTCAATTCGAGCCTCGGAACAATGTTAAGCATTTGTTCTTCTCAAAGAACAAACGAAAACATTGTTTCGTGACTCGAATACCATATCAGACTCAAGAAATCAAGCAAAAAATGAATTTCTAGGGTTCTGCCGGCTCTATGATTAAAAATTCGAGTCGTTTTAGTGATGTTCAAGGAAATCTGGTTTGATATTAGGAATGAGAAAGGTTAGGGGATGCTATGGTATTATTTTGGAGTCGTTTGGAGCCGGTGCCGCCGTACACGGTGGTGGCGGCGCCTAGGGTTTGATAGGTTTGAGGGGATTGGGTAATGTTTGAGAAAAACTGGGCTTGGATCTATGCTGAGGAGGATGAGAGGAGTATGTGGTGAAGTTTTGGGTGTCATTGGAGGCTGGCCGCCATCGGCGGAAGGCGGAGGAGTGGCGGAGACGGTGGTGTTACAGGGTTGGGGGTTATACGAGGATGGAGGGTGATGGTCTCTAAGGTTTGGCCATGCATTTGGACAGTTTTATCTAAAACTCTAGACTAGTTCTGGGCCGTTGGATTATGGGCAGTGGATGGTCAAGATTAATTGATGCCCAAAATGGCATCGTTTGGTTATGGGGGGAACTGGATCGGGTAAAGGGTGCGTGGGCTTGACAGGTGGGCATTTGGGTTATGGGTTGATTGGGCTTGTGATTTTGATACTGGCCCAATGCAAACAGGCCTGGTTCTTTATTAGTTCACTCTTTTCATTTGTTTTCCTATTTATTTATTTATTATATGTATTTCTTTGCAAAATTAAAAATAACAAAACCTACTTTAACTCCCAATTTAGACTAATTAATTTTCTAAAAATAAACTAAATCCTAATTTAAAAGGAAACTAAACAAAAAATGTAAAATGTAAAGTTTAAAAATTGTGAAAGGACTAATTTTGTTACTTTTCTCTTATTTTGGTAATATTAATTAACTAGCAAAACTTAAAAATATAAAATCGAATTCTAAATATAAATGTACTATTTTTGTGCTTTTTTATGAATTATGGCACCTAAAATGCACACAAAAAATACAAACAAGACACAAAATCATGAAATTAATTCCTAAAAATTTAAATAATAAAAAAAATTCTAATTCTAAGGAATTTTATGAGTGATTTAAGCGTGGTAAAAATCAAGTGCTCACATTTGGTACGACTTGCTTTCTCCCTGCCTGCCTCATGACTCGGAGAGAGAGATAGGGATAAGTTTCCTTCAGACCAATGAGTATAAGGAATGGAGCGTCGCGAGAGCGGATGATGAATTCTCCAGTGGGGAACCATTCGAACATCCATTGCACCTTGTCTTCTTTCAAGTTTTCAAACAACTCTACCCATCCTCGAGCATCCGCCGGCTGAGCGAACCTGTCAGGCATATAGTTCATTCTGTTGGGATGGTGAAAGGCTATATGATCATTCCACGGCCTTCGCGGAAGCTCTTGACGGTATCATCCATTTTGGAGATGTTCTATAAGCCAGAGTTGGAGTAATAAGTTGCAACCCTCAAAATGATTGGCCCCTGGTTGGCAATTTCCCAAAGCTCGGTAGATTTCCGCAACAATCATGGGCACTATGCTGAAAGGTTGCCCTTCGAACCCCTCCATTAGTGTCTTGGTGACCATGGCTAGTCTGATATGGATCCTAGCCTTCTTCATGGGAAACACTATATTCCCAGGAAGCAGAACATGAAGACGAAAACTCTCCTGTGGATATGCCCTAATGATGTGAGGGTGAATTCGTATGGATAGGTACGGTAGGACTTGTTATGACAGCACTTCTCGTACAAGTAGTCGAAGGGAACATAGGAATCCTTCAAACAAGTCAAATCTGAATTTTTCTTCAACCCCATCATTTTGAAGAAACCCTTACCCTTGCAGTTTTTCGGCATGAGCAAACCCGGTGTCTCCCAAGGAATACCGGCTAATCCTCCTATTTCCTCGAGCAAAGGGGTCATTTTGAGGTCCCCAAATCGAAATACCGACCTATCATTGTCCCAGAATAAGGTCGCAACCTCTATTATTTTGTTGTTCGGCCGAATTTCCAGAAGCGAGGGTAAGTTTCCCAAATACTTGCGAGCAAGAGTCCGGTCACTGGAATAAAGATCCTCCCACCATCTTTGCAACATTGGGTGGATATTAGTTACCATGCCGAATCTGGGGATTTCGTGCCTCATTTCCTGTAAAATAAAGCGTTAGTCCCTCACCCCCTCCGGACTCGACTATTTAAATCAATAATTGGCATAAACAGCACTTAGTTCTCCAAATAAATGCATATAGTATGGTGTTGTCCGTTTGGGTCCCAGGGGAACCCAGTGGACTTTGGATAAGGCTATCTTAAAGAGCCATTATGTGGACAACATACTGACTCGACTAGGTTTGACAGTGATGCATGAACATTTAAACAGAATAAGGTTTCTATGGGGTGCTAGACCGGTACTCTTGAGCGAAAAACTCAAGAGGTAAAGGCAGGGAACTGTTGACTGCACCGTTGATTGACTAGTTTTAGCACAAATATGCCTTTGCCAGAATTTAGGGGTAATAATATTGGAAGAGCGCAACCACTCATCAAGCGTTGCTATGGTATTTGTTTGGCACGAGTGGAATATGATGTTGAAGACACAATTACAAGAATGAAACAAATTTTCACGTATTTTCACGTTCATAATGATTACAACAATTGCTCAGAAATTAAAATGGTATTGAAAGAAAGCAGTGAATGAAAGCGTTAAAGAAAAAGAAACAAAAAGACAAGTTAGTTTCGAATAAAGGTATTAAACAAAGCAATAAAGAAAACAATAAAGTCACATATAACATGAAGTGGTAAAAGCCCAAAGAATCCCCAGCAGAGTCGCCATGCTGTCGACGCCCCCTTTTCCTAAAGTGAAATCGTGTTTACGATATTTGGGAGGACAACTCTATTCCCGTTTGGGAATTGGATTTATGGAATTGAAGAGTCATCACCTAATGATTAAGTGCATTAGGACACCAAGGGTTTTGAGTTGGTAAACCAGAGTTCGGGTAAGGGCTAGAAATTATCTCGAGGGGAAGGTGTTAGGCACCCCTCAAGATCCACTAGTGTAGTTTCCGGCCATGCTATGTTGTGACTTTAATGCAAATAGATACACAAATAATTTTACACATAAGGGTTGCAAATAGATACGTGACAAGTATGTTGGAATCAAGGTCTAAATGATCTACAATTGTTTAAAGAAGGGTCTAAATGCAGAAAAATTAATCAAAACATTGAATAAACAAAGAAGAAAAAATTGGAAGAAAAGGAATAATGCAGCAAAATTTAAAGAAGAGTTTTTTTTTTGAGCAGTTGAAAAAGATAGAATTTTATTAATATTAAACAAAGCTGCATAAGGAAAGGGGTCCTAGGTTTATAAATCACATGGATCATCCACACAACACCGGTAACCAATCATACACGTAGTGTTATCGTGTGATCATCATCTCCATGTCTACCCTTATCACCCCATTAAGGTATTAAGCGCGAAATAGTCTCGTTTACTTATTGCATACTATTACCCGTCCCACCTATCAGTCCTGGAGGCTTTAGGACCACTAATCCTAAAGGAAGAGAGTTTGGCTTTTCAGAGGTTTTAAAAGGTTAAAATAGTAAGGCGTCAAGCAAAACACATGAAAGCAGTTATGGGAGCACAAACAATTAAGGCTCAGATAAACCTCCTTTAATCACGGAAAATCATGTAGCTTAGCACGTCTTACATGTACTGATTAGGTCGAAATTTATGCTTAACGTTAGACAGGCTGGTTCATTACATATTTTCAGGCAAGAAGTTCGCATTAGGCTCGCCTGGCTGCAACTTATCGAAGACCAGTGTAATTAATCAACTACATGTTTGTTTGCCTACGTGATGACCTATAGATATGGCATCTACAAGTTTGAGGAACAATGAATATATACTGATTTAGGAAAACATTGTCAGCTATTGAAGGAAGGTGAGTTTCAGCAAGTGAGCATGAGTTCTGTAACTGGTAATTCATTATTACTACAAGTCTTGGACTTATAAACGAGTGAGGCGATTCAGATTTGATTAATTCCTATAGGCATGCTTTCTATGCATTTGTCGGCTTTAGAACAAATTTGAAGACATAAAAATACAGAAACCCTATAAGCATGACATCTAAAGGCTGGATGAACATCTGATTGCTTTATTTTGGTTATTAAGACCTATAAACATGTTTGCCCAGCGAGAAGTAGATATGCCAAAATTAGAATAGACTTACAGACATGTTTTTCTGCGCATGTGCATCTTATAGACATGGTATCGATATGTAGAAATCCTATAAACATGATGTATACATGCGAGGATGCTGAAATTAGAAATCCTATGGGCAGGTTATCTACATGCAAAAATTCCTATAGACATGATGTCTACATGCGAGGATGCTGAAATTAGAAATCCTATAGGCGTCACATCTACCCCTTTTGCATACATGGTTACCCTTCCCTTTTTCACTAATCACCCCAGATATTATTACAAAGTTTTATTACAGACCAAGATGAATCGAAAAAAAATAGGAAACAAAATTACAATCAGAACTCCTAAGCTGCATCCAAGGAGCCTAATTCGAACCCAAGGTCTATCAATATGATATGAGCCAATTGCCAAGATCAGGTTCCAAAGACTTTCTCTTATCCGGGATGTGTCAAAGTCCCAAGGAGTTTCAGGAACTCCAAGCAATGCTCACACCCAGATATCATTGCAGAACTTAAATTAAAGTGTAGTGTGGAAGGGCCAGCCCTCCAATGTCCAAGTTCAGAGGGAGATCAAGGTCCCAAGGCAAGGCTCATTGGAGGGGGGCAGAACTTAGAGTCTAGGAACAAGTGTAAGTGCAATAGAGGGGTTTAAGGGATGCAAGGTAGGTTGGTGGTCATGCCCAGCAATATAGAATGCTGGCACACCCCTGACCATCCTACTAGCCAAGCGTTGGAGAGTCCAGAACCTATTGAAGGTCAAACATGGCCTGGGCAGTAATTGGGATACTGTCAGGCCAAGGTTTCAACTCAACACATAAAGGGGTTAAGGATAGGGATTCATATGAAACAAAACAAAGAAAAGCAAAACTCAGCATAAGCTGTGAAGCATAAACAGCAAACCACACAAAATGAAACTATAGAATAAACATATATGGATGAGGCAAAAATTTAAATGAAAGGGCATACCAGTTTTCAAAAAGAAGCAAGTAGGGAGAATCAGTAGATTTAGATAAGCCAAGTTGCAATCAAGAAGCACGAGTGTAAGTTTAGAAGAGAGTTGTGGTGATTAGAAAATCGTGTGTGTGTTTTAAAAAATGTGTCATATATTTATAGTGCAGGAAAGAAGCAGAAATAGGCAAGAAATCAATCACACAAGGTTCCATTTTAATTAGGGATTCTGATTTCAAACTGGCAAAATAAATAAGGAAAGAATTTGATCAAAAATTTTTCAAAGTAGTACAAAAAGGGTAAATGCATAGGAGTTTATTTAAGGAAAAGTCCAGTGGTACACAGTTTATGAAAAAATAAGAAAAGGGAATCAATCAAACAACCAGTAAAATAAAATTGCAGGCTTTGTTCGAATGAACCAAGTCCGAAAAAGAGAGGAAAGGGTTTTACTAGAGGAAAATTAAATAACAGTCAGTCAACATTACTAGAAGAATTTTAAATCAATCAATAATTGGCAAGACCTTTTTTGTAAGAAGAATTTCTCATATATAAAGAACACGAATATCAAACAAGAAGGAGTTGTCATGCTGATTAGAAAAGACTATCATAGAAAAGTTCAGAGTTATAAACAAAGAGTTTCCAGTCAAATTATAAAATAAGAATGAGTCTGAGAGTTCAGGGTTTCAAAGCAGAACCCTAGTCCAAACATCAAATCAAACTCGCCAAAGAAAATCCCGTATAGTTTTTCAATTTGAATCAGATGCAGAGACAAGAAGACAAATAACAAACTCAAGGGTCTCTTTTAGAGACTCAAACAGGTAAAATAGCAGGTTTGAAACAAACATAGTGAAAAGCTAACATAAAGGCCATGTTTTAAGAGAAGCTTGAAACTTAAACAAGTTCAGAAGATAAAGAGGCAGTACAAAACTAAAGAAACAGTAGATGAAACATGTTTAGAAAACAAACGTCCAGTAAAGGCAAATAAAGAACTAAGAGCTTAGTGGAAGATACAGTAAGGAACATAGGGGTAATGAACACATAAGGTAAACGTGTGAAAACATAAAATAGAAACCAGTAGAAGGAAGAACGGAGCAGAATAGGGGGACATGCATAATAAGGCAAACATAAGAACATAGGAGAAGAACATGCGAGGTAGATAAACAGGAACATAGCAAAGACAGATTCACACAAAGAAAAGAAGAAAAAGAGTTAGAGAAACATCTCGAAACTTTTCAGAAACCCTAAATCGAAAAGAAACAAATCTTGGAAGAAAAGATTGTGGAAAATATTTAAAACTCCAGTATAACACATATATAACATAGATCTAAGAAAATAAATAGAGAAAGACCTCAAATAGATTAGGGTTTCAGGGAAACCCTAGAAAAATGAAAAAGGCTTGGAAAAGTTAGATCCTGGGTCGAAGAGGTCAGGAATCAGGCTTCACGTGCTTGAATATGCCGGAGTATGGCCGGAGAGGCCATAGAACCATAGATCTAAGAAAGTCTGGAGGAGAACCATCGAGGCCAGACCTCGAAGCTTCGAACAAGCATGGTCTAATGGTGGAAGGGGATGAGTACAGGCCACCCATGGCCTGAGAAGCCATGGATTCCGGTGGAAGTACAGTGGAGAAAAGGTCGGAGACGGTTAGGGTTCCAAAGAACCTTCGAGAGAATTTGGGAGTGGAGAGTATTCAAGGGCAACTGACTAGACGAAATGTGGGGAATTAGGGTGTAGTTGGAGAATTAAAAAGGAAAGGGGTAATCGTGGCCGTTGATCAAAAGGATCAACGGCCTGGATTAAAAGAAAACCGGGCGGGTTGGATAACGGGTTAAGGGGTCGGGTTAAATTAGGATTTGGGCTGGCCCGTTTAAAATTTGAAATTGGGTTGATTGGGGGTTAATTTGGGCTATAACTGAAATGAAATAGGGCTGTAATTGAAATAGGAATGGGGCTAAATGTTAAATAGCCAGTTTTCCCCTTTATTTTTTTTTTATAAAATAATTAAAATAACTTTAAATCAAATTAAAAGCACTGAATCGATTAATAATATACAAATGTTAGTCTAAAAATACTAGGCATAATTTTATAATTGATAAAACACTATTAATCAAAAAATAGGCTATAATTGCAATTATGGCAGTTTAGCTTTAAAAATACCAAATAAATCTCATAAAAATATGCAAAAATTACCTTAATTATATCTTGGTGTAATTATAAAAACAAAAGAAATTATTCACCAAAAATGATAGTCTTGAAATAATTATTGGGTTTTGTAGTATTAAAATAGACAACAAATTCATTTTAAAATCTTTAAAAATGAGGAAAAAATACCAAAACTCTTGGGCATGCTTATACATGCATTTACATGCTATTTTGAGAATATTTTGAGTATAAAAATACATAGGGAGAAATTGGGTATCAACACCCCCTCCCTTATCGGGCTCATATTTATAATGTTCACTACAAATTTTATATTTTACATAATTTTTTTGATGTTCTAGTCTTTCAACAAATATCCAACTCTTACTTCTTAATCGTCGATTCTTCATAATAGGGAGAGGAGACCTACTTGTTCCACCCCTAATATTTTAAGTTTGACTAGCATTACCAGGGGTATGTGGTGGTATTTCAGGGTTATCGGGTGATTGAATATCATCTAACATATTATCTAAATCATCATCTATACCAAAATTTTCTTGCATTCGCTCATAATCTACATTTAAATTTCCAGTGAACTTTTAAAAATATGTGTAAAGCTACTAGAAGAACCAACACCACCTCTTGATCTTTTGGAAGTTTTCTTACTACCACTTCTACTATTGCACGCTTTTTTGGCCGTTCTAAGTAAATTCATTATGTAAATTAAATTAAGAATTAAATTAATAATTCTAAATAATAAAATACGTGTACACAAAATAAGAGAAAGAGATAGATTGAGTGTACCGGAATTCCGGATGCCGCACTAATTTTGAATTTTGATATCAAAAATCAAACTTCAATTGATACTTTGATGGACCGAAACTTGATAGTTGATATTTGATACCATACTTCACTTGAATACTTGATATTTGATAATAATAATTTTGTAATGGCTAAACTAAATAATTGATGAAACTTGAAATAATAAATAATTTAGAATTTGATGTTTGAGAATTTAAGAACTATAATATCAAGAGAGAATTGAGACTTGAGAGAGAACTAGAGTAGTAAGAGAGTGAATTGTGAGAAAAAATAAAAAAGAAGGGGGCTATTTATAGATTTTAAAAGGTTAAAAATATAAATTTTCAATTATTAGGGGTGGAAGGGCTATAATTTTAATGGGGGAGGCCGAATTGGCCATTTTTGCAAAATTTAGCCGTTCACCAACGGTCATTTCTCAATTTGACTGTTGGCAACGGTCCAGTAAGAAGATGCGAGCAGTTGGTTGTGGAGGGCACGAGGAGAGGTAGAGGGCGACCTAAGAAGTATTGGAGAGAGGTGATCAGGCAGGATATGGCGAGGCTTCAGATTTCCGAGGGCATGACTCTGGATAGGGAGTTGTGGAGATCGAGTATTAAGGTTGTAGGTTAGGAGGTAGTATGAGTCTTTCCTTACTTTGTACCATTGCGAGACCAGTCTGGTAGGATTTTTGTCTAGGATAGTTAGTGGCAATGTTGTGTCTTACTATTTCACTTTTCAGCGCAGGAACTATTTACTAGCTATCACTTTTGCTTTGCATATTTCTTCTGAATTTTATGTTATTCCTGTTTTTCATATGATTTCTTTGTTGATACTAATATTGTCTCCTTTGTGTCTTTTTGTTTTCTTGAGCCGAAGGTCTTTCGGAAACAGCCTCTCTATTCCTTCGGGCTAGGGACAAGATTTGCGTACACACTACCCTCCCCAAACCTCATTAATGAGATTTTACTGGGTTGTTATTGTTGTTGTTGTTGCAACGGTCCAATTAATTTTTTTAAAAAAAATTAAGCAACGGCACCGGGCTCTAAACGGGATGCAGCTCGTTAAGGGGTCACGGGCTACGCAGGTTCGGTGCACCGTTAAGCTGAACATGTCCTTCAAAAACCCGCCCCCCAACCAACCCGTCCCAGCCCGCACAATAAGAAACAATACGGGCTGAACCGGGCTGAAGCGGGTTGAAAACGGGTCAGCCCGACCCGATTAAAACCCATAGGTAATAGCGAGTTGTAGCGAAAGATTTTAGAAATATATATTATAACAATTTACATTTTAGAACAGAATAGCTAAACATGGAACGAATTCTTAATATTGACAAAGTAATAATAAGGGAATAAAAGGAACAATTAAATTATAAAATTTAAGGTCAAACTGATGACATTATTGTAAGAGTAAATAAAATTATGCTTTTTGAAAATGTTTTGTTAAAAAATAAAAATAAAAACATGCTAAAAATATTTTTGTTTTGGCTTCAATTTTGAATTCGATAAATAAACTTATGTGTAGGCTATGTCACTTGAAATTTTCCGGTGTCTTGTGCGTGTAAAGCAAGGTTGAACAGAGAACTCATACTCTAATTTAATTGCTTCAGAGATGGATTTTGAAATCATCTGCCTTGGTCGATAGAGAAGCTGGAAAACAATAATATATTCCCACTCAATATCTACCTCAAATCATAAAGCATATTTAGTGCATTAATTAATTTGACAAATCCATTTAGTTTCATATGATGCACAATTTGTACAAAATCCAAGAGTTAAAAAAACTCTACTATAACTCCGACGGCTTATTTTGTGAAAATAGCACATGCTAATTAGTTTTCGGACTAGCAATTAAAAAATAGCCCGCGTTTGCAAAGTCATTAATATATAGTTATTATTTTGCTGCAATACGAAATGTTCCAGCATGATATATTGGAGATTGGTGCACCTGTCTATGAACTTCCAGCATATTATGCTAGACTAATATATTATAGTGGAACTCCAGTATATTATGCTGGAATATTTTTCGAATTTTGAACAATATTTTCGTTCAGATTTTATCTTTACATGAAAAGTGGCTAAATTTCAATTACTTTTGAACTGTGGCTATTTTTTTCAATTACCACTTATAAATCTGTTATTTCTCAATTTCTCCCAATTTAGTACTAGTAATTGTTGGGGTTTTGGGCCTTTTTTCTTTCATATGTGGATAAATATAAAATGAATTTTTACCTATCTTGTCACACCTTCATTTTTACCCGTAGGGGATATAAGGAAGTTTTTTCAATTAAAGTGACATTAATTGAAATGAAATTATTTATTTTTATTTTGAGTTGCCACTTCAGATAATTTATGGTGTCCCAAGTCACCGATTTATTTTAAATTCCAAATTGAGGAAAATTTGACTTCGTTTAAAGTCTGCAAAACAAGAAAAACTAGGTAAGGAATTCTTTTAACCCGGGGTAAGATGTTAGGCATTCCCGGATTCCGTGGTTTTAGTACAGTCGCTTAGCAATTTATACATGGCTTATTTCATCTAATTACTCATTTTAGGACCTATTTTTATTTAACCTTTTACCGCTACTAATGCTTGATAACTCGTATTTTAAAAAATTATCAAGTTACGTGTATGTATACTCGTTTTAGTTTGGTGCGTCAAAAATCACGTCACGCGTACGTTGTACACAATTCACAGCACTCAGTTCATTTAAGAAAAAAGTTTGGCCAAAGTCGCGCAAACGCGTACTTTGAATTTATTTGGAAAAAAATCGCAATCACGTCACGCGAACATGTACGCAATCATGATAGTTGATTAGGAGTGTGCCTAAAGTCATTCCACGAATATTTATTTTCTAGAAATCACAATTATATCACACGAACATGTACACATTCACGATAACAGATTTAGAACACACCTAAAGTATTCTACGCATATTCATAAGTTATTACCCTAAAGCTAACTTGAGATTATTTGCAAGGTCATAAATTATTTTCCTTCAACCCAATTTTTTTTCAATTTCAATTCGCCAACAAAACCCGGCGCCTAACCGAATAAAACTAAAGTCAGTTCGGACACATACAACCCAATTACCTTCATCTAAAGCCATGACCTTCTTTATCCCATCTAAATCCTTTCAAAATCACTCAATTGGTGTAAGGTAAAGTCTCAACTAGTAGATCAAATAGTAACTCCAATAAATTCACCCAAAGATATGCAATTGATTTCATTAATCTATCACCAGATATTCATATTAGTAAACAAAACTAAATACCAACGGATTAAAATGAACCAAATAGCACCATAAAACATGTATGACCATGTAGCAAACGATGAACTCCAATTGACCAAATAAAGCAACTTTGTTCGCAAATCAGGAGTAACAGGGAACCAACAATATGCAAATCTCATGAAAGAACTCGCTAAACAAACCGAAAAAAGAAGTAATATGGAAATAACTAATCAAAACATGTAAAACAATTCCATCCAAAACAACGAATTAAGAATTCAAGCATTTACATAGAATCCGAAACAAGATCGAAACTTTACAGTCACAAGTATTATCGAATCATCCAGCAAACGAGAACCTCGAACAGGAAACCAAATGCCTTGCCGGAACCTCAACGAACCTCGACTAAAACGCCTCGAACTCAGCTTGTTTGTAGTGATTGACAGAGTAGGAAGGAGCTGCTGGTTTTGGATGAAAGACAACAACTATTGATCACGCCCAACTATGTCTTCTAAAAAACAAAGCGGTCATTGCAAATATAATCCGGTTTTAAGTCCGGAGTCGAATCCTCAGGGAACTAACCTATCTATTACAATTCTTGGCAATGCTATTATCAACTCAAACAATTCCCAGATGCAAGATTTTTATCAATAAAGGTTGGGGTTTTTTATTTAACTACTTCAAATAATATTAAAAATAACAATATACTGAATCAAAGATAATCCAATGGTAAAAAGGTCTAGGACATTGATTTTCCCAATTGCTAGCTTAGGTCTTAACTCTTTTGCTATAATCTCGCCATAATACTCTATGAGGATTATGAGCTATGGATTATCGTAATTATCTCTCGATCAACTACGATAATTTACTAGAGCATTCTCTCGAACTACTTTAGCTGACCATATGTGCAGCTCTGAATTATCCCACCAAAGTTTCGTTATCTCTAACCCTACTTTTAAATTCAAGTAATGAATATCTTTAATTACCCAAAAGTGGTGTTGTTCAACAGCAGTCTAACCTAATATTTTTTGTCAAGCAATATAAGGCAATTAGACACGATAAATCAAGAGCACATTCAATTAATCACCTTACAAAATATAGTTAAACAATCATATAATAATTCCGGCTCGATTATAATAAGTTGAGTCAAAACTTCATCCAACAATTGGTTCTATCAACCCTAAATCAATTGTTTATCTACTCATAACAAAACAAGATGAAACCACAAAGTTGTTCATAATGTGTAATTGCAAGAATTAAAAGGAGATAGAAAAACTCTAATGTTTAGTTGATCTTTGATAAGTTAGGATTTTAACATGATTATACCCCTACTTGCTATTGCTTTGGTTACAAATTGCCACAAAATAGTCCCAAAATGCTTACAAGTTGCACTTGATTGTAGGTTTGAGCGACGAGATGACAAATGTCAAAGATGGGCTCAAAACGGAGTAAAACCTGCCAAGTGTCAAAGACCAAGTGAAGTGAGGAACAGGAAGACCTAGCGCAGACCGCACTGATATGCGGCCGGGCTAGCAGATTCAGAGTGATTAAATTAAGGGGCAATCCGCGCGGCCGTGCTCCATTTCTACGCGGTCCGCGCTAGAAGGCTCAGAGACTTACAAGTGCGAGACAAAGTCCCACGCGGCCGCGCTACATTTTTACGTGGCCCGCGTGGATGAGATTCAGAGAGTTGGAGTTTTGGCCAAATCTAGCCATGCGGCCGCGCTGCATTTCTGCGCGGTCCGCGCCATTTTTCCACTATGGCCACGCTACATTTCTGCGCGGTCCGCGGTCCCAACTTCAGAGAGCAGATTTCTAGAGTCCAAGAGACAACGCGACCGCGCTACCTTTTTGCGCGGTCCAGGATGACCCCGCATGGATATTTTTGTCCAGTTTTTCCAGCCCGGTATAAATAGGATATTTTACCATTTTTAGGTCAAGTTTTATGTTATGAACAAGAGTTGTGCTCGTGAGACGTATTTTGTAAACTATTTTGGCAATTTTCCTCTTCAATATCATAATTTCTAATTAGTAATCAATCATTATGTTATTTTTATCATCTATTTCTTCTGTTTCTTCTCTAATTATGTCTAGCTAAACCCTTTAGCTAGGGTTGTGGCTCAACCCTAGTGTGGGTAGTTAATGGGTATTGCATTCTAGGGTGAGATTGAGATTGTGTGTTTGTTATTTGGGTTAATTTTGTGTTTCAATCTAGAATTTGTGGTTGCAAACATGAATTCAAAGCTTAGTGGGTCTAACTCTTCTTGAGAAAGAGAGTCTATAACCCTAAAGTTGACCCAACAAGGAATTGGGAGGGACCCATGAGAATGGTAGTCCCAATTAACGGGTTAAACCTCGAGAGAGTAATTACCCTACTTGAATCCTAGTTTCTTGGTCAAATTGGCCAACCCAATTGGTCTTGAGAGAGTCAATTGGGCAAAATCGTTCTCTCTACCGAGAGGTGTGAGAATGAGTACAATTGTCCAACGGTTATAAGCCCCAAATATATCAATCTCCCCTTAGTAACTTCTACCCGTTAGCTAGCCACCTAGGTAGTGTCACGACCCTAGTGCCTTTCTCCATAGTTAATACAACTTAGCGATATTTCCTTAGCATAATTTAGCTTTAATCCTTAGATTACAATAGTAGTTTTAAATATAAAAATTCCAAAAATTTTAGGAGTGCAATTAGAAGTACAAACGCAATTCTAGGCTAAACAGGCAATACACCTCTACTCTAAGCTCCCTGTGGAAATTTGACCCCGAACCACTATTCGGGTAAAAGCTATTGCTACCCGCTCTTCCTACCATTGTGTAGTGTTGAGACGACTGCGATCACTTTTTGACACCATTTCCGGGGAGCTTACGGTGTTGACTATCTGTGTAGCTAGTTTTGTGTTTTGATTCTCTTTTCTTCTTGTTTACTAATTTTGTTGTGTCGATCTGTCAGGTACAAATGGCTCTAAACGGAAATGACCCTCTTGGCAACGTTGTCGTGGTGGAGGAAGTTGAGGATCTTGAACAAGAAGATGGATTACCTCAAGCTCCAAGGAGAAGACGAAATGCCAATGCAAATGAGAACATACCAGACCCTCCTCTGCCTCCACTAAGAGTAGCT
Organism: Nicotiana glauca; assembly: GCA_026770625.1. NCBI lineage: Eukaryota > Viridiplantae > Streptophyta > Magnoliopsida > Solanales > Solanaceae > Nicotiana > Nicotiana glauca. The sequence goes on along the minus strand of MU771713.1, from coordinate 14,836 downwards.
CCAAGAGTCCTTCCAAACTAGGGTTATGCAAGTGCCATAGTTCCTCCCCAAATCCGGACGGAGAATTTTTAAATCACCAATGTTATGTTGACTTTGCTCGAGCAAAGAGGGTATTTTACGGGCGCCTCCGACCAAAATGCATATAAGCACTTGAAGGGGTTCGTAGATACTTGCTGGGGGAGTAAACAAACATGTCAGAGGATGCATTGAGATTGAGGCTTTTCTCGTTCTCTCTTCGGGGTAAAGCATTGAATTGGTTAGAAAGGCTTCCAAATTATTCCATCATAACGTGGGATGAATTGGCGGACAAATTTATTTCCAAGTTCTTTTCTACAAGTCATATGGTGGCGCTCCGTGATGAGATTTTGGCTTTCAAACAAGAGCCAACGGAACCCTTGCAGGAAATATGGGAGAGATTTAGAACTATGGTTTAAGAGTGTCCAAATAATGATATGAATGATGTGATGATTCAACAAACATTCTATAGGGGCATCAACACAACCAACCAATGTATTGTGAACCAATTGGCAGGAGGAAATTTTATGAAGCTCCCTTACAATGAAGCTTGTGATGTGTTAGATGAAATGGTCGATACTTCTTCAGTGTGGCAAAGTCGGGCAAACGTTCCTCAAGGTGACCCTAATATCATACATTTGCATAAAGAGTTGAATGATCACGGCCAAGCCATTGTCGAACTCACAATGGCCAAGGCGCAATTGCAACAAGTTCAAAACCTGCGCCAAGTCAATGCCATGGAAGGTGTGAATATGATAAAAAGAAGGCAAAGAGGGCAACAACCTCAAGGAAACTATGATAACTATGTTGATGGTGGTGGTTATTCGAATGAGTGCTATGATGAGCAAAGTGAAGATAATCAATATGTTAATAACTACCAAGGGAATAGAGGAAACCAGGGAAATCAACAATGGCAACCCCAAGGAAATTGGGGAAATCAACAAGGAGGCGAAAATTGGAATAACAACAATCAACAACAAAGTGGTGGAAATTGGAACGGGAACAACCAAAAAAACAATTGGGGGAATCAAGGTAATAATTGTGGAAATTGAAACGAAAACAACAATAACAATTGGAACAACAACAATGGTCAAGGTGGGTGGAATAACAATGGTAGTCAAGGTAATCGGGGGCAAGGCTTTCAAAGGCCTCCGATGTTTCAACAGCCGAACAACTCGCCGCCGTTTCAATATCAAGGGTCTAGTTCTTCAGGAAATGATTTTGGGAGAATTGAATTTATGTTTGAGAAAATGATAAAAAAGAACCAATACTTCGATGCTCAATTGGCTTCCCACAACACTTCCATCCGTAACTTGGAGGTGCAACTTGGTCAAATTTCTCAATCTTTAAATACTCTCCCAAAGGGTGCTCTACCACGTGACACGATAGTAAACCCTAAGGGTGGGCACAACAATTATGTGATGGCGGTGACAACGCGAAGTGGAAGAGGCGGTGATGTGCATGCCTCAAGAGAAAATCAAGTTATGGTTGATGAAGATGAGTTGCGAGATGATGATATGCCTTTGGTGGTTGAGGATGTAGTGGAACCCAATGTGAACAATGATGTGCGGATTGATATTAATGATGTTGAGGAGGAGACACAAGAGGCCGTAAACCCGTCTAGGGAACACGTGATTGATATGCCCGAGCCGGTGGTGCCCAAAGCCAAGGCACCCTTGCCTAGGCCTCCTCCACCTTACCCTCAAAGGCTAGCAAAGCAAAAAGGAGACAACCAATTCAAGAAGTTCATTGAAATGATGAAGAGTCTTACTATAAATGTGCCATTAGTGGAAGCCCTTGAACAAATGCAGGGGTACGCAAAATTTATGAAGGATTTGGTTACCAAGAAGAGGTCAATGGAGTGTGAAACAATCAAAATGACACATCAAGTGAGTTCTATTGTTCATTCCATGCCCCCAAAACTCGAGGATCTCGGAGCTTTCACTATCCCTTGCACTATTGGTAGTGCGGAGTTTGCTAAAGCCTTGTGTGACTTGGGGGCTAGTATTAACTTGATGCCCTATTTGGTTTTCAAGACCCTAGGGATTAGTCAACATAGACCAACTTCCATGCGACTTCAAATGGTGGACCGATCAATGAAGCGTCCCTTGTGCATAATTGATGATGTCCTTGTTCGTGTTGATAAGTTCATATTGCCGACGGATTTTATGATATTGGAATGCGAGGTGGATTTTGAGGTGCCAATTATTCTTGGAAGACCTTTCCTAGCCATAGGGAAGGCATTGGTAGATGTTGAAGCTGGGGAGTGGGTGATGAGAAAGTGGTATTTCATGTATACAAATCAATGAGACAACCCAATAGCACGGAGGTGTGGACATTGTCACAGCCGTGATAGTGGATGACACAAGTGCATTGATAAATGTTGAAGATCCTCTTGAGGTCGTGCTTCTTAACATGGATGTCAATGATGATGCCGGTAGAGTGGAGTGTGTGAATGCATTACATGGCATGGGTTGATATTCATATGAGCCTAGGAAGCTATCTTTGGATCTTGAGAATCGCAAAACTCCACCAACCAAGCCATCCATTGAGGAGCCACCGGTGTTGGAGTTGAAGCCACTTCCTCCACACCTCAGGTATGAGTTTTTGGGTTCAAATTCTACTTTACCTGTTATTCTTTCCTCGTGCCTAACTAACATGCAGGTTGACGCCGCTTTGGCGGTTCTTCAAAAGCGCAAAAAGGCAATTGGAGGGACATTGGCAGATATTCGGGGGATAAGCCCCGCATTTTGCATGCACAAGATCATTTTGGAGGATGCAAGGTCATCTCTTGAACATCAAAGAAGATTAAATGAGGCTATGCAAGAAGTGGTAAAGAAAGAGGTTATCAAGTGGTTAGACGCTGGTGTGGTTTACCCGATCTCAGATAGTTCATGAACCTCCCCGGCCCAATGTGTGCCAAAGAAGGGTGGAATGACGGTTGTGACCAATTCCAATAATGAGTCGATTCTGACTCGGACGGTTACGGGTTGGAGAGTGTGTATGGACTATAGAAATATTAACAAGGTAACAAGAAAAGATCATTTCCCACTACCATTCTTGGACCAAATGCTCGATCGTCTTGCGGGCCGGGCCTTTTATTATTTTCTAGATGGCTACTCGGGGTACAATCAAATTCTCATTGCCCTAGAAGATCAGGAGAAGACAACCTTTACATGTCCTTATGGCACGTTCGCTTTCTCGAGAATTCCATTTGGACTATGTAATGCCCCGGCGACCTTCCAAAGGTGTATGATGGAAATTTTAGCCGATATGGTGGAGGATATCTTGGAGGTCTTCATGGAAGATTTCAGCGTGGTGGGGGATTCATTTGAGGAATGTCTAGTGAACTTGGATAGGGTGTTGGAAAGATGTGAAGAAACCAATCTTATGCGCAACTGGGAGAAATGTCACTTTATGGTGCAAGAGGGTATCGTATTGGGTCACAAAATCTCAAAACATGGAATTAAAGTTGATAAGGTAAAAATTGAGGTTATCTTAAGGCTCCCTCCCCCTACTTCTGTCAAAGGGGTGAGGAGTTTTCTTGGTCATGCCGGGTTCTACCGGTGATTCAATAAAGACTTCTCGAAAATTGTGAACCCGCTTAGCAAATTGTTGGAGAAGGATGTCAAGTTTGTCTTTGATGAGAAGTACATGGAGTTTTTTGAGCTATTGAAACACAAGTTGACCACAACTCCTATCATTACCGCACCTAATTGGGAATTGCGAACTTATGTGCGATGCGAGTGATGTGGCGGTAGGTGCGGTGCTAGGCCAAAGGATCAACAAAATATTCCATCCTATGTATTATGCTAGTAAAATGATGAATGAGGCCCAAAGAAACTACACGGTGACGGAAAAAGAGCTATTAGCTATTGTGTTTGCGAAAGAGAAATTTCGACCTTATCTTATGGGGGCAAAGGTGATCATACACACGGACCATGTAGCCCTCTGGTATTTGATGACAAAGAAGGATTCGAAAGCAAGGTTGATGAGGTGGGTGCTACTTCTTCAGGAATTTGATCTAGAGATTGTGGATAGGAAGGTAAGAGAGAATCAAGTTGCGGATCATTTCTCCCGGCTAGAGGAAGAGGGGAGACCATGTAATGGTGTTGAGATAAATGATACTTTCCCCGACGAGCTGCTTCTTTCCGTTTCTATGTGTGATATGCCTTGGTTCGCGGACATCGCCAACTTCATTATGACCGGTAATGTCCCGTGTGAGCTCTCTTCCAACCAAAGGAAGAAACTCAAGCGGGATAGCTTGGATTTTTATTGGGATGAACCGTATTTGTTTAAAATTTGTACGAATGGGGTGACAAGAAGATGTGTACCAGAAAGTGAACAAATGAACATATTGTAGGCTTGTCACTCTTCTCCCTATGGTGGCCATCATGGGGGGGGGTGAGAATGGCTTCAAAGGTTTTGAGTTGCGGCTTCTATTGGCCGACGTTGTTTAAAGATGCGAGCGGCTTGGTGAAGAGATGTGATGCATGCCAAAGAGCCTGCGGGATTTCAAAGAGGGATGAAATGCCTCTTAATACAATTCTCGAGGTGGACATTTTTTATGTTTGGGGCATTAATTTCATGGGCCCGTTCTTGAGCTCTTGTGGGAACACGTATATTCTCGTGGCGGTGGACTATGTTTCAAAATGGGTTGAAGCCGTGGTTTTACCCAACAATGAAGCCCAGAGTGTTGTGGCATTCTTGAAAAAGAGTATCTCCACTAAGTTTGACACCCCTCGTGCTATTATTAGTGATGGGAGGTCCCATTTTTGCAACAAGGCTTTCGACTCATTTCTTGCTAAGTATGGAGTTAACCACAAAGTGACCACCCCCAATCATCCACAAGCTAGCGGTCAGGTGGTGTCACACCTCCTTTTTCTTACCGGAAGAGCCTAATTATTATTAATGGTGTCCCAAGTCACTCGTTGAATCCCGAATCGAGGAAAGTTTGACTGTGTTAACAGTCCGCGAACTAGAAATTCGGATAAGGAATTCTGTTAATCCGGGAGAAGGTGTTAGGCACTCTCGAATTCCGTGGTTCTAGCACGGTCGCTTGTTTTTATCTAATTTCTATATATGTTCCTTTTTGTATGCATTAATATTCCGCTTTATTATTTAATTTTTATAAGAATTACAACGTCGTGAAAATATATTTCGGACCACGCCGTACCAGTACGCCCGTGGCTTTTAACACATTTCGACTTAGTTGAAATTTGGATTTGGGTCACATAAATGTGTACCCGTATTAGGAAGGTAATATTATTACAAATCGTGCCTAAAGTATCTACGTCTTTGTTAACTTTGGGAAAGACCGTGAAATTTGCTAAACGGTCCTTCCAAATCTAAGATTTTCATAACAATTTATTTGAGGGCCCCGCAATTGTGTATTTAATGCGGCAAGACTCATCTCAATTTATTAAGGTCATATCTAAAGTATACTATATTTTCTATGTGTTTTGTCTCTAATAACAAAGGGAAAATCTTATTTATTTATCATGACCTAATAATTTGGCATTTTGGGCCACAAACTCATAAGAGTCTAGGCTTCTTTCATATTGGGCTTGACTACAGCCCATGGTCCAATTTAGATCTGGCTGAAACTCAAACTTGGCCATTTGCGAAAATATTAGGCCTGATGGCCCAAACAGCCTACTTTTGGTATTACGTAATTAGGCCCGGGTACTTACTGAATTTGGGCCATTTAATAGAGCCTCGACTCAAATTAACCAGCAGAGGACATCCTTTGTTTCATTTTTAGATTATCACAATTTACTTGGAATTCAGACCAGTTTATACACTTAACTACCAGAAGATTTCCTTTATTTTTAAATTCAAATACTTATTAATCCTATTAACTACTAATTCAGATATCAATCAGAGTTGAATTTGATGAGACGAAATTTCGGAGTCAAAACAGATTAATTATTGTATACGAATACTGTTTTACTAAGCGTTTGAAGGTATTTTAAACATTAATTACTTTAAACTAAACTAATTGCGATCATAGTTGAACTATTTCTGAATTAAGACATTATTTCAGAAGTAATATCAAATTGACACATACGAGTTCACATTTAGTTTTCAAATAGAACAGTTATAGACTTACAATTTTTGCAACTGATCATGCATTTAAACTGATCTGCTATTTTAGAATAAGTGCTGTAGATGTACATAATTTCAAAATTATAATATGAAATCTGATTTCATGCTATTACTTCTAACTTTTTCTCTAATAGTTTATTTAATCCTATCAATTATCAAAACTACATATTCTAAAGTATACTAATACACAATCAATCAGAAACGAGGTTCAAAAAAGCATATTCCAGTCCAAATTTAATTACATTTAAACTATTCCTAATTGAATACAAGTATTATAACTGATTTCTACAAAATATCAGATTAACTTCGTAGAAATAAACTAATTCTTAAAGGAACATTTTTCACTTCATTTCTTCATCTCATAACCGCATCAACGAGCAATAAGGAATGTATCTAAAAACGAAGAAGAATCAATGAGATCTAGGAAAAGCAGGGATCAGCAATCAACAACAACACATCAATCGATTAGATACAGCTCCAGCAAACCAGACTCAAGCCACAATGATGACAAATCAGTAGAAAAACCAACAGATGCTAAATCAGACCACAAATCAACACTTCGACTCCACACAGTCCCAATCCAATAGTACTTTAATCGCCAAAGCCAAATAGATGAGAAGCATAGACTCAAAATTGCCTTAGAATCAATAGAACAGTGATGTTTTTTTATGATTTTTAAGCTTTGATGTGAGGAAATGCACAAATTGAGATTGCAAACAGCAGGAAAATGTTTAAGTGAATTTCAGATTTGCCAAACTTCCAAACTTCTAAAACTTGTTAAATGAAGGCTCATGAAGCCTATTTATAGATTTGAAAAGGGAGGGAATTTCAAATTCTGAAATTGTCCCTTAGTCCCTTTTTTATTGCAATTAGACCCTTGTTATTTTATTTGATTGACCCTTTTCCCCTTTATTAATGCAGTATTACCTCTTTTCCCTAATTTAGAATGTTCCTTTCCTTAGCTTTTACCCTTCTACCCCTACCTCTAATTGGCATTTACTGCACTACCCTTTTATTATGCCTGAAATACCCTTAACCCTTTAAGTATTTACCATTAAACCAAATAGTATTCCCAAATCTACCTATACCCCCTTAGGATTATTACAATGAACCAAATGACATTCCCCGAACTAACCCTGCTTCCCTATTTCAATTACCCTTCACCCATACTGCCCTTAACCCCAATTATAACCAAATGCCCCAAAATTACTCCAAAAATCAGGATCAAAAACCTTAACTAATTACCAGAACTAATCAAAATTTATCCAGCTATAACCAAATCAAACCTAGGCAATCAGACTTATATTAATCCATTAACAAATTTCAGAAACCAATCAAACAATAAAGAATTAGACTATTCAATTAAAAGGAAAACCCTAATTACTAATCAAATTTATCAAACAATCAGAACCTAAGAACTAGGTCTAACAATATACTTATTCGAACAGAAATCAAAAACCTAAAACTATATCATTTTCATCAAGAATTAATCAACAAAAGAAAATCATAGACATGCAAACAAACAGAAGTAAAAAGGAAACAGGAACTTAGCTTTTCTTGCTTTCTTATTTCTTCTAGACTTTTCTTTCTTTCTTCCTTTTCTTTCTTTCTTCTGTTCTTTTCTTTCTTCGTTTTTTCTTGATTTTCCAGGATTTTAAAACCTTGAATATCGTTTTCTTGGACTTTTTGAATCTCCGGCAGACTTTTGAGTCTTAGTATGAACCTCTTCAGTGGGTTTTAAGGGTTGAAGGTTTTAGAACAGGGCTAAGGGTGGTTAGAGGATACCACAGGGTGATGTTGGAGTGGTTTCGATGAAGTAGTGTTCGCCGGAATTAGGGTTCCGGCGACACTTAAACTAATATTCGAGGAGTTCAGGCCTTATTAGAGGAAAATGGAATGGATGGGTATAAAGAGGGGATTGAGGTGGTCAAATGGTGTTTAGGACGGGTTGATTGGCTTCAATGGCATCTCCCGCCGATGAGAGTTCCGGTGAGATTGAGAGAAGGGGGTGGCGGCTAGGGTTTGATTAGAGAGGGTGAGGAAGATGAAATGAATTGGGGTATAAGGTTTTGTATATTTAAAACCTTCAAATGATTAGGGACCGTTAGATTAGAACTAATTGACGGTTGAGATGCATTGATGCCTATACGACGTCGTCTAATTAAGTGATGGTTCAATTTTGTCCGTTAGATCAAACCAATGAATGGCCAGGATTTGATGACTCAAACGTCGTCGTTTGATTTATAGATTGGTTTGTGTAATCTGACCGTTTGATCAAGTAAATCAACGATTCAGATCACTTTTTCATTAATAGGCACACCGGGTATTCCCTTTTTGGGCTTGAGTCAATTGGGCTGTATATTTGTTTTTTGGGCTACAATTATTGTATTAGCCCAAAATTATTGTACTTGTATTGTATTTTGTATTTTGTACTTTCTTTTTTGTATTTTTTTATGTATTTTCTCTTCTTTTATTTTTTCTGATTTTGCTAATTTAAAACTAATTAATTTCTATTTTTATGGTATTTTTCAATTAAAAACATAAAATGCTATTTTGATTTTTCTTTAATTTGTTCTAAAAATGTATTAATTGCAAAAATTAAAATCCTAATGCACATGCATATTTTTTGTATATTTTTATGAATTATTATGTAACTAATTAATACAAAAAATGCAACAAATATTTAACAAAATTTAAAAATCATTTTGTTTGGATTTTAGGAATAATTTACTTAGGGCAAAAATCACGTGCTCACAGCTGCCCCTCTTTGCTCGGGAACACGCAGAGTTTCCGTGCAAAGATAAGTGAGCGGTAATGAGGGATTTTTGCCCATTCGCATATTTCGTATGAAGCATTTTTGGAAAGTTTGACCGCGTCCTGCTTCAGAGATTGCCTACATATCCTGGGCTAAACAGGAATCAGGTCAGTGTAGTTCAAGAATGTCTGGTAGCTGGGACTACCAGGAGCTGTGATCTCATTGCTGTTGCTGTTGTTACTGCTTGCTGACCCCCTTATTACACCGCCGTAAAGATAAAAGAAGCTATCCTAGGCTATGCCCTATGTTTTACAAAATCCTATCTAATGTCTGCTATCTTGTGTTCTTGAATTGCCTTGATCTCGCATCTTGCATTCTTTCAATAGGACTCCTGCTTACAATTGCTTGAAAAGTATTCCCTTGTTCTTCAGGTGGGCTCCTGCTTGCGATTGCTTTGAAAAAGTATTCCCTTGTTCTTCAGGTGGGCGCCTGCTTGCGATTTCTTTGAAAAAGTATTCCCTTGTTCTTCAGGTGGGCTCCTGCTTGCAATTGCTAAAAACATGTTCCCTTGTTCTTCAGGTGGGTGCCTGAATACCGTGATTGAAATGTATTCCCTTGTTCTTCAGGTGGGTGCCTGCTTACACAATTGAAAAACAAATAAAAATTTTCTGCCCTAGTATGGTGCCTGGGTATATTATGTTATCAAATATTAGAATTCAAAGCTAAATTTCAAATGGTACTTCCCTTGTTTTACAGGTGGGTGCTTGCTTACTGCATTTGAAAAGATATTCTCTTGTTCTTCAGGTGGGCGCCTGCTTACGAACTTTGAAAAGATATTCCCTTATTTCTTTAGGTGGGCGCCTGCTTACGATATACAAAACAAAGAAAATTTCCTGCCCCAGTTGATAATTGGGTGCACGACCTTACTGAATGTTAACTTGCGATAAGAATTATACTATACCTCCCTTGTTTTTCAGGTGGGTGCCTGCTTGCTGTGCTTGAAATGTATTCCCTTGTTCTTCAGGTGGGCGCCTGCTTGCAATGAACTGAAATATATTCCCTTGTTCTTCAGGTGGGCGCCTGCTTGCTGAATTTGAAATGTATTCCCTTGTTCTTTAGGTGGGCGCCTGCTGACAACTTTTGAAAAATGTATTCCCTTATTCTTCAGGTGGGCGCCTGCTTACAACATACAAAACAGAGAAAATTTTCTGCCCCAGTTTGATAACTAGGTGCAGCATATTATCATATGTGCAAATCGCAAATTAAAGATTATACTTCCTTTATTCTTCAGGTGGGCGCCTGATTACTGAGGTTGAAATTGATTCCTTTGCATATTGTTGCTTTCCTTTAAAACTTNTTCTGATCTTGATAACCCAAATGTCTTCCTTATGTCACTGTCTTGGTGTTTCTTTCTCTTTCTTGTGAACTTTTGCTTCTTTCTCCAAATATCCGATTACCATATGTACTTTTTGTTTCAACTGTCTTTTAGTAAGTCCCGATCTTATTGAGCCATATAACTGGGAAGCTGGTAGTTAGCTTCAACTGAAAATGTCTTATAGACATATTCCGAGAAAAATGAAATGCAATGACCTCAAAGTTTTTGAGGATAGAAATACTCTGAAAAGACAAAAAGGACAGAACTTATCTGAGTGGGAAGGCTGATTCTTTTGATCATGCCATGCATTTGGATTAACCAACCTAGTATGTCCAACCAACAACTGTCAATTGCCACTTTTTCCATCCTCATTTTTACAACCCGATCTTCAACAAAACCCAAACTTTGCTTGTTTTGCCGCCTTTCAACCACAAACTTCTTTCTCACTTTCGCCTTACGGTGCCTGTGAGGGTTTTCACCAATAAGACTCTCTCATTTTATTTCTCTCCACTCACATCGCCTTACGGTGCCCGTGAGGATTTTCACCAATAAGACTCTCTCATTTTTATATCTCTCCACTCACATCGCCTTACGGTGCCCGTGAGGGTTTTCACTAATAAGACTCACTCATTTTCGGTCTTTCATTTCTGGTACCAGAGTGTTGTCCATAACATGATTCACCTTACCTGCTTGTATTAACATTCCTTAAAATTGATCAGAAGGTCTTTCTTTGGACCGTAATGTGGCTTTTGGATGGGTTTAGAAAGAAAGGTATAAAGGCTCAAAATTTCCAACGTGGGTTCAAAAATTACAACTTTCGGAATCATATCTTCCA
>MU771708.1:52757-71283 GCA_026770625.1 Nicotiana glauca | reverse complement strand
TCCTTGTTCTCCAGGCGGACGCCTGACTTCCAAAAACTTCAACTATTGTTCCTTGTTCTCCAGGTGGACGCCTGACTTCCGTAACTTCAAATATTGTTCCTTGTTCTCCAGGCGGATGCCTGACTTCAACTATCTTCAACTATTGTTCCTTGTTCTCCAGGTGGACGCCTGACTTCCAAAATCTTCAACTCTTGTTCCTTGTTCTCCAGGTGGACGCCTGACTTCCAAAAACTTCAACTATTGTTCCTTGTTCTCCAGGTGGACGCCTGACTTCCAAAAACTTCAACTATTGTTCCTTGTTCTCCAGGTGGACGCCTGACTTCCAAAAACTTCAACTATTATTCCTTGTTCTCTAGGTGGACGCCTGACTTCCAAAATATTCAACTATTGTTCCTTGTTCTCTAGATGGACGCCTGACTTCTGTAACTTCAAATATTGTTCCTTGTTCTCCAGGTGGACGCCTGACTTCCAAAAACTTTGTTTTCCAGGTGGATGCCTTACTTCCAAAAAACTTAAACTATTGTTCCTATTTGATGTGACGTCTTCAAAAACAACGGTGAATTCCATTTTTCGAGGGAGTGCTCCAATGGTAAACAAGCTCTTTTTTCTTTTCTTTCTTCTTCTTTTTTTTTTCTTTTTTTTCCTTTTTTTTTTTTCATAAGCAAAATCTTTTACAGCTAATCCTGTGTCATATGTTTCATGCACTCTATCTAGGACCTTTCTGCCAACTCCCTTCCCATCTGCTGGCCGCACATCTTCATAAAATAGTGCAACACTGTAGTGATAGAAGTGTCCATCCATATTGGTCACATTCACTTTAAAGTGATTTTGAATCTTTTGTCCCTTGTTTCAATCAAAGAAAAATCTTGTCAGTTTGAAATGTGATGGTTGGTTGTGATACTCTTGCTGGGGATGGTTTTCTTCTTTCCATTCTCTGTTTCGTCCGACTGCCTTGAACTTGGTTGAAAATTTCAGACCTTCTGATTGATCCTTAGGCGCATGACTCCTAACTGTTGTTTTTCGCTCCTAGTCTTCTTATCTGAACCCATATATCTCCCATGATAACTGATTTCCACTCGAATACCTTGCCTGTTTATTGATTACCCTCTTTCTCTGTCATCTGTATTACTGAAATACCTTTTCTCCTTCAAACCCAATACCTTTTATCTGTTGCATTGGCACTGGACCGACATCTACCAAACCTTTGTGTTTCACTTGATCCCCAAAGCATATTGATTGTTACCCACTTCAGTGCGCATGTTGCTCTTTCTTGGCCTTGGGGTCTATAACCTTTGATTTCTGATTAGAATATCTTGCTTGTCACTTTCCCACCACCTTTTTTTTAGTCTTATCACAGCAAATACCTCCGATCTGTTCACCCTAGCCCTCCTTTTGTTGCATTGCCCATGAATTGATATATACCAAGCATTTGTATTTCACACGAATCCTAAAGAATATTAATTGTTACCAACAGAGTGTGCTTGTTGTTCTTTCCTGACTTAAATTACTGGCCTTTGGCCTCGAGGTCTATTATTCCTTCACTCGCCCTGATAACTTTGATTTCCACTTGAAGACCCTGCTTGTCACTGGTCAATCACCTTTTGTCAGTCCTACCACATAAAATATCTCTTGATCCATTCACCAAGCACCTTCCATCTTGTTGCATTCTCCATGAATTGATATGTACCAAACCATTGTATTTTGTAGGGATCCCAAAGCATGTTAACTGTTACCAGCTCAGTGTGCTTGCTGTTCTTTCCTGACTTATAATGCTTTGATATGTCAACCAGATCTCGTTTTGCGCAATTGGAAAGCTGGTGGCAAATCTTGAAGTCATTTCTCACTTGTTCTAACCAAACAGACTTAGAAAGAGGAAGTAAACAAGACAAAAGGAACAGAGTAGAGGACAATGGAAAGAGATGATTCCTAACAAGAAAAGTACAAAGTAGAAACCTATCAGATGTGGATACCAATTCTAATGACCATGACATACACCTGCGGCCTATTCTGTTAAGCAATTCCGATGTTCAGCTCTTGTCGTACCTTTTTGCCATGAAACTGGGCTTCAATGCTCCGCATATCCAATCTGATTCACAATCCTTATTCGACTTGTAGTGCCCGAAGGGTTTTCACTATCAAGCCTCTCTTATTTTGGTCTTTCTATCAACTTATAGTCGCCTTAAAGTGCCCGTGAGGGTTTTCACCAATAAGACTCTCTCATTTTTTATTTCTCTCAGCTTGGACTGGAGTGTTGCCCTTGACACGAATCACCTTTGCTTGCTCGACTTGACATCTCTCAAAGATTGATCAGAAGGTCTTTCTTTGGACCGTAATGTGGGCTTTTGGATAGGGTTATAAAGAAAGGGTATTAAAGGCTCAAAACAATTCAAATGGGTTCAACATTACAACTTTCGGAATCAATTTTCTTACAACAACCACAACTTCTGCCCCAGTTTCTTGCTTGGCGACTTTTGGATTTTTTATTTTGATGGGACCGAACCGTGAGGCTGCCTACGTATCCTTAATAGGAATCAGGTTGAACGTAGTTCATGTAATAGGAATTACTTTGTTGTTGTGATTCTCTTATTTCTCTCTCTCTCTCTCTTTTTCTTTTTTCCTTTCTTCTTTCTTTCTCTTTTTGTTGTTCTCTTTTTTTTCTTTACTTATCTTTCACGCTTGTGTTTCTAATCTTTGCTGATGATTCCGAAAGAGGGGTATGAAAGAAAATAAATAAGGCTCAAAGGGGTAACGAAGGATAAAGTATTTAGATAGCAGAACAAAATGCCTTCGTCATTCCAATCTTCAAAACATGCCAAGCACAATTAAACAAATCAAGGAAAACACTCGTAACATCTTTTGATTATACTAGTCTTGATAACCATATTCGCACATTCGCCTTTTGTCAATTTTAAGTACCGTTGGACAACACTCTTCGTTATCACGAATGGCTCCTGTCAATTTGGGCGAATTTTCCATTAGCTTCAACCTGATGTGGCATGATACATTTCAATAGGGTTTCTTTATGTTTTATCTGCCCCAGTTTCACATGGTTCGGGCTTCAAATGATCTCAAAATGTCCAAATCTGTTCTTATTTCCCTCAAGTGCCCCTATCATCTTCCCAATTGCTTCATAATTGAACTAACCTTTAAGATTAGACCTAGAATTATGCGTGCATGTCATGTTACTAGAACCAGCATGAAAAGAACTATAAAGAGGAGATACCTAAACAAAAGAAAATGACTAGAAATAACAAAAAACGGGAAATTACATTAGACGGTGAAACGGTTCGAACAACAAGACAAGCAAACTAAACTGGGGTTACAACCCTGGAACAAACCTAGATAGCACTAAATGAGTTACTACGACTAAACAAACCAGGCAAAATAAAAGGATAGAAGGGTTTGAGTCACAAGACAATATCCGGATTACAACCCTGAAATAACCCGGACAACAGAAATGACAACAAAATAAGCCATCAAAACTCTTCCCTGGCTAGCCAAAAGATGGAGCATCTTTCCAATCACCAAGCTCAATATCTTAGCCACTGACTTCTACATCAACAATACTAGGACCTTCACAAGTATCCATCACGTTGTTCTTAGCAAATTGCTTTTGGGTTCCCTATGCCTGCTTTTTCTTAAGATCAACCTCGGATAGCGCTGAATGCTTAGTAGAATGGGGACCTCTAGGGCTACCAGAAGAATTCTCACATTTCTTTTCAAAATAAATCATACCCACTGTATGTGTCTCATTATGATCAAGAGATGGACTTTGGCTAGTGTATGATGCACCTGGATTTTGTACGACAATGTTTCTTGCATCAATATGCTTCTGAATCGCATTTTTCAGATTCCAACATTTCTCTATGTCATGCCCCGGGGAATCTGAGCAATATGCGCACCTTTGAGAAAAATCAAACTTCTTTGGAAGAGGGTTTGACATTTTTATCTGGATCGGCTTCAACATGTCCAAGTTCCTTAGCCTCTGGAACAGACTGGCATATGACTCTCCCAATGGAGTGTAGGTTTTCTTCTTCCGTAACCTTTTATTCTTAAAGGCTTGATTGGGTCGAAAACCCGATCCAGGGGGTTTGCGGTAGGCTCGTGGGGATAGATAGGCATTTTGTAGAGCTGGGTATTGGGAAAGTAATGTATGACTTTGGGAGTTCTGTGGAGAGAAGTAGCATTGGGGAGGATCATCTGGTGCACCTGGATATTCACGGGTGCGATGACGAGACTGGAAGGGTTGATCAAGGGTCGGATCATCTTCTATGTTTCTCTTTCCTCCACCCAATTTTATTGGGATGTTATGATTGTCTTTTGAATGACTCATGATTTTGCCTGACTTGATTCCCTCTTCTACCATCTCCTCTATTTTTATCATATCACTAAAAGGCTTACCCAATGCCGGGATCAAATGACTAAAGTAGGTAGGCCCCTGGGCTTGTAGGAAAAGCTCAACTATTTCTTTTTCAACAATCGGGGGATTGATACGAGCAACTTACTTCCTCCATCTGAACCCAAGCTCCCTAAGGTTTTCATCCGGCTTTTTTTTCATTTTAGATAGGGAGGAGCTATCTGGGCTAGCGCCTGATTTGTATTGAAAGCATTGCACAAAATCTTGAGCCAGGTCGCCCAATGTATGCCACTTACCAACATCTTGACGAGTATACCATTCCAAAGTTGCCCCAGTCAAGCTCTTACTGAAATACGCTATCAACAAATCATCTGTCTTGACAACACTGCAATAATCCCTCAGATGGGCTGCCGAATCTCCACACTCAGCATTCAAGTTAAATTTTGGCACTTTAAACCTTGCGGGCAGGCGAACGTCGGGGAGTGTACAACTCTTGGTAAGACATGCTGCCCTGGTCTCCCATCCCTCGCACATTCTTTAAGGACTGTTCTATGTTCTTCAGCCTCCCAGAACTTGGATGAAGAGTGATGGAGATACTAGGGTGATTGGGAGATGCCAAAGTTTGGGTAAGTGCATCATCCGAGAAACCAGGCGGTGGCGGTGGTGGTGCCTTCCCTACTATCCAAGCCTGATACATGTTTGTTATGTGCTGCCTTAACATCCTTGCCTCATTAGCAAAGCCAGTGTCTTGTTCAACCAACCGCTTTTGGGTACCAATATCAACCAACCCAATTTTGTTGTTATCTGCCATTGCCTTTTGGCTTTTAGGTTGTGGAGAGGAGTTACTACTTTGGGAACCACAAACCAACCACCTTTCTGAATATTGAATAAAATGGGAGCATCCTGTTAGGCTTAGGGCTTTTAACAGATAGGCAAATGCATATTAGGGATGCAATGCACCTAAGCAGTTTAACCATTTCTATTATGCATTTGCTTGGTTGCTTGTGTCATCCCGACTTTTCCTAATCATGATCTCTCACTCACGCCCTTTTTTGTTATTTGATTCTCTTTTTTTTCTTTTTTTTAGTTGTGGTCAAATCTTATGGAGATTGCCTACGTATCATGACCCCGCATGAATCAGACCGTGCGTAGTTCTGGCTAATAAGTGCAAAATGGCTATAAAAAAAATTGGATTTTTTTTTCAAATTTTCCATAAAAGAAAGATGTGTTTATTACAACGATACCTTTTATTACAAGATTAACGGACTCTAAAAGATTCTAACATCAAAATGGCAATATAGTCTAAAATAGACTAATAGACTCTGACGGAAAAATACAGACCTTTTTTTATAAAAAAAAATCATTACTGTTTCTCAAAAATTTTCATAAAAATATCCGGTTTTGTCAATACGGCCTTTCAGCACTTAGAAGAAGATTTAAAGGCTGTGTTTGCTAACCGGCAATTATTTTTTTGAGAAATGGCCAAAGGTGGTTGTTCTCGCAAAAACGGCCTTCCGACGTCCTTTTGGGGACATTCGACTATTTTGGACAAGAATGGCATTACCTTTACTTATGGCAAAACAACGACAATTTACCCCTATTTTTTTTTTGTCAAAATAGTTGAACCCGATGTGGGTTGCCGACATATCCCACATCTGGTGAGAATCAAACTTACGTAGTTCTGCCAGACCTGCCGGAAATAAAACCAACTATTTTTGAAAAAGGAAAACAGAAAATTCTGGCAGAGCTTTGCTATCATAATTTTTTTTTAAATCCTGATTTTTCCCTAAAAAGAAAAATTATTACCCTTATTTTTTATTTTTTATTTTTTATTTTTATTCATTTTTTAATTCTCCTCTCATTATTCAAAATCCGGTCAACATGCAACTCTGAAGCAAATAAATGCACAAGTAGTAAGTAAGATGCATCAGAATGACTTTATATTTCGGGTACACCTGTGCTAGACAGACCCAACCCCTGTATTGAGTCTCCAAGGTCAAATGCACGTGATGCAAACAAACGTTCCTACTAGGGATCCGGCATGAGGCTTTGTTATTCTAGGTTTAAAAACCTGAGTTTATTGTTCTAGACCTGGCTTACCCGAGCGGACAACTCGAGCCGGAGGGGGGGGGGGAGCAAGCGTACTGGGAATACAGAAACTTCTGGAGTGACTCTAATAGAAGAGAAGTCACATGAAGTGCACACTCCTCCATGATTTAGAAGACTCAGAGAGAAGAAGGGTTTCGTAACAATTTATATACAATTTAACAATATCAAAGCGGTAAAAAGCAACATTTAGCACATTAGGCCTAAATATATAAATAAAAATCAGATAATAAACAAAGCCAATATAACAATTATTCCAAGCTCGAATTTCTAACCCTGAACTAGTGGTTCTGGGTTAAACCTTCCCTAGTAGAGTCGCCAGAGCTGTCACACCTCTTTTTTATCACTATACCCCGTAAGAGGGCATAATAAAGAGAGTTTTTCCAATTAAAGGACAATCGAAGCGGGATTGTTTTTATCAAAATTCAGATCTCCACTTGAGATAATTATGGTGTCCCAAGTCACCGATTCAAATCCCGAATCGAGAAAAAGATTGATTCTGTATTACAGTCCGCGAACCAAAAATTCGGATAAGGAATTTTTTTAATCCGGGAGAAGGTGTTAGGCATTCCCGAGTTTCGTGGTTCTACCACAGTCGCTCAACTGTTATTATTGGCCTAATTATCTGATTTTAAACATTTTGAACCTATGTGCAATTTTAACTTTAAACCACTTTATAATTAATTTTAAGAAAAATTGAACGTCGTTTGAAACGTGTCTTTGGCTCACGTCACATGAAATGCACCCGCAGTCCGAAACATATTTTATCCAACATTTTAGGATTTAAATTTGGGTCACATGAAATGCACACCTGACTTTAGGAAGGTAAAATTATTAAATAACGCGCCTAAAGCGACTAACATATTATTGACTTTGAGGGAGGCCATGAAAATTCGCTAAATGGCACGTCCTGAGTTCTAAGAATTTTAAGGACATAATTAGAGAGGGCCACGCAATTTGTGATTTTATTTGGCGTGGCGCACCTCAACTTTATTTTATTTAAAGCATTTCTAAACTAATTCACGAGGGGCCATTCATTGTCTAATTTTATTTCATGGCGCACCTCGAACCAATTTCTAAAAAAAAAAGCGGAGAAGTGAGGCTGAAGGGGTCTTATTATCTTCTACCTTATTTCAGAATAAATCAACGATGATACTAAGTAAAGCCTGATCCTCAATTTTAGAAATGGGACTAGGATTGGCGTGAAGCCCACTAGTTTAACAGAACCCACAGGGTGAAAGTTTTGGGCCTCATAATTTGCATGCGTTTGGGCCCAAGGAGCCCAGCGCTCCCAAAATGTGCCAAAACAGACTTCAAGAAGGGGTCTCGCTTCGAACCCCCGTGACAACGATCAGAGTTATGCCTTTAAAACCATTGGAATACACACGGCAACTCAGTCTCATGGTTCAATGCACATAAATGATCACAAAATACGAGTATCATGCTTAAAGACTATCAGAATTTAGTGCTAATTTTTTGAAATATCTTGAATCATACTTGTGCTGAAGACATGGTCCAAAAATAATCTACTCATTATCACCTTGTTATTTAACATATAACGTCATACGCAACCCCCATTAACACATACTTCAGTTGAAAATTTGTTTCTTTAATCTATGTTGGTTATCTCAATAAACGCGACTCACGAATGAATCCTAAAAGCAACTTCAAGTTCGGCTGAACCAGATCTATACGTGCATGGTTCAACTAAATCATCCAGCACCATAATTCCCATAAAGGCACATTCAAAACATGAAATTCACAGCTATAACCAACATTCAACCAAAACAGTCCCAAAGATTAACTTACAAATATAGCAAAACTAGCCTTAATAATTCATAACCCAGCTCAGAAATGAAATAAAACAAACACCCAAGCCTAGATCTAGTATAATGGATAGTTCATGCAAGCATTTCAGCCTAAGTTAGATTACATGCATCACATAAAACACCAACTAATTATATTTTTCTCACTACCAAGCAGTAAATAAACTAGTTTTATGACATGTAAATATTAACTCAAGTAACACCTATTACTACACAGTTACTACATAATGTTGAAGCGATAGGAAAAGCAACGAACTCTAAATTGAACACAGCTTGTATTTCCTTCAAATTTTACTCGAATTACACAGTCTACATAGGCCAAAGAGATAACTGGAGATGAAAAGAAAACAAGATTTAAGGATCAACAGCCACGAAAAGCAAAGAACAGCAACAGTAACAACCAGATTCATAATGAAACCAATGAAATCTGCCCAGAAATCTAATGGAACAGTAGCTTTGGGCAAAAAACTTGAACCAGAAACTTTCGATCATCCAAACGTTAACAGACAAACCAGAAATTTTCAACACTTGAAAGAAATTTCAGAAATTGGCCAAGATGATTCAATGGAATAGTAGTTCTTTTATCTTTCAGTGTTTCCTCTCATTGGATTCTATTAAGCTCTCTTTCTATCTCTTCTCTCTTATGTATCTATCTGTATCTCTGTATTTATGTCCTTTAAGCTCTCTTTCTATCTCTTCTCTCTTATGTATCTATCTGTATCTCTGTATTTATGTCCTTTCTCTATGTCTTTCAGAGTGTTTTATATCTATCTCCCCCTCCCAACCCCTCTGATTTTCAGCCTTTTAAAATGGGCACTAAGCTAGTGTTTTCTCCATTACCAATTCACCTTATCTTTCCATTTTTTAATTTTTCACTCAAATTATCCACTCAATTAGCCACTCACTTACCCACTCAATTAGTGTACTTATACTATCCATTAGAAAATCTTTTAATTGGGTAAACCTTGATTAAACAATGCCCCAAACTACCCTTTGAAACTCTTGTTAATTACTTCTTACAGGCTAGCCAGTTATTACTACCCTTGAACCTAATTTCAGTGCTTTATGCTAGGTAAAAGAAGAACAATCTTAACAGTAGGTAGACTAAAAAAAACCTATTTGTATTGACTGATTTTTTTTATTTTATTTTTTCACTATCATGAATAAGCTAGAATTAAACTAGGTGACTAAATCAAAACAAAATCTAATTGAATTGATTAAGCCAAGACTCTGAAGGACTTTGAGATTAATATAATTAAGCCACAGAAATCAGAAACCTAAATGACACGAATAACAGTTAACTAACACATGAAAAATCAACGAAAAATCTTTAAATTCGAAAAGAAACCGACAAACATACACAAAATAACTCCAACTATAAATCAATCATTCTATAAAAAACTAAATAAAATAAAAAGAAAGGAGTAGAGGAAGATAATAATAGAAAAAGAAAATATAAAAGAACCAAAATTTGGACACCTACCTCTGATTGACCCTGTCTTGAATTTGGCCCTCCAATTTTAATTTGAAGCCGTAATGGACCTTAATCGAGTGTTCTCGACTGAGAACACACAGCTAAGGTCGATTACGACCTCAATCCTTTAATCATGTACTCGATCCTGGGATTTGAGTTTTTAGGGTTCGTTCATTCAAATCCATGTTCGAAGGGTTCTAGCCTGATTTGAAGGAAAATAGTGGTGGATCAGGGATGAGGGGATCAAGGCGGTTGTATGGTGTTAGTTTGGGACTTGTCTGAGCCGGCGCCGCCACCGGATGGTGGTGGGGAATGGTGGCGGCTGCTAGGGTTCATAGCTAAGAATCAATATTCTAACCGTTCTAGGGGTGTTCGAAGGAAACAAAGTTGGAATTTGGGATAAGGATGTTGTGGTGGTTCAGGGGTGTAATTTTGGTAGCCATCGGAGATGGTGCCGCCAGACACGACGGAGGGGCTGTTAGGATTTTGAATATTCGAGAAGCTAGGCTGAGATTCGAGGAAAACTAATGGTAGATTAGAGATGGGGAGGTCAAGGCGAGCCTAGGGTGTAAAAATGGAGGTTATCAGACATTCGCCACCGGTGGAGGACGGCGTGGTTAGAGGTTCTCTGATAAACGGGCTAGAGACGGAGGGGGTAGGTTCTGAGGGGGGCGGGGTTTGTTTGGACCATTATATACTGGAGGGGGTTTTGAATTCAAGCCGTTAGATCAACTAAGATCAACGGCCTGAATTATTTACTTAAACGAAACGGTGTCGTTTAGACACCTTTGAGACTGGGTTGGTCTTTGACTGAGCGGGTCGGGGGCCGGATATGGGTTAAGGGCGAGGCTGTGGACCGTTGGATGGGGAATGGATGAATGGATGAGATTAATTGACGTTGAAACGACGTAATATTCTCACCATACTACGTCGTTTTAAACGTCTCCTGGACTGAAGGTTTGGATAGGGTATAAGGGCGAGTTTGGGCTGGATTTAACGGGTTTCAGGGGCTTGAACGTTTGGGATGGGGAATTAATTCACAATTTTGCCCAATTCCGATTTTCTCTCTTATTCTTTCCTTTTCCTATTTATTTCAAACTATTTTCTCCTTTCAAAATTAAAATAAAGCCTTGATTAATCCCCAAATCAAATCATTCTATCAAATTAACTTAACTATCTCTAAATAATAATTATCTCAAATAATTAAATACCAAATCACACAATTAAACACTAAAAATGCAAAAATACGTTATTTTTTTTGTGATTTTCCATTTTTATTAAACACTTAGTTATTAATTAATTTCAAAATATCTAATTAAATCCTAAATACAATTGCTTCATATTTTTGTATTTTTTTTATTACTTTAACAAATAAACATGCACACACAAATGCAAACAATAACTGAAAATATCATGAAAATTCACAAAATTGCACACAAGAGAAAAATTATTTTATTTTGATTTCTTTGGGAGTAATTCGTGTGAGGCAAAAATCACGTGCTCACAGTAGGCAATAACAATAAAGTTATTGTTGAAGGGATCGGTACATGCAAGTTAGTTATGTGTGGTGGTCGAGACCTAAAACTACACGATGTTCTTTTTGCATCAATAATTTGCCGGAATGTTATTTTAGTTTCAGATTTGCTGGAGTTAGGATTTGACTTGTTTTGTCATGGAAATTCTGCCAAGTTGACTTTTGGTTCAAGTTTATTTGGTTTTGGTCATGTGACCGGAGGTTTAATTATTATGGATTTGGATTATGATTCATTTAATAATAATGCTAGTTTTTCTATGTTTGTTTCTTCACATAAATATGATAGTGATGTAAACATATGGCATACTAGACTTGCTCATATTGTCCAACAAAGAATGCAAAGGTTAGCAAAATAAGGTTTGATTTCCAGCATTGAACATGTGGAATTGTCCACTTATGAAAATTGTCTAGCTGGAAAATCTGCAAGAAAACCTTTTGGTCAGATGATTAGAGCCGAATATTGCAATTAGTTCTTTCAAACATCTGTGGGCCTATGAATGTAAGGGCTAGGCATGGAGCAAGTTATTTCATCACATTTATTGATGACTTTACCCGTTTCAGTTATGTCTATTTGGTTTCCCACAAATCAGAAGCAATAACTTGCTTCAAAAGCTATATGAGCTTCGTGGAAAATCAATTAGACAAGAAGATAAAAGCTCTTCGAACTGATCATGGTCGTGAATATTTATCAACTCAGTTTAATAATTTATGTGATGAAAAGGGAATAGTTCATTAGTTGACTATCCCAAATACTCCACAACAAAATGGTGTTGCGGAGAGAAGAAACAGAACGCTCCTTGAAATGGTTAGGTCAATGATGGCACAAGCTAACCTCCCAATTAGTTACTGGGGTAATGCGTTGCTTATTGCTACCTTTGTACTTAACCGAATGCCTACAAAATCAGTTACTACCACTCCATATGAGTTATGGACTAGAAGACAACCCGACCTAAGTGTATTAAGACCTTGGGGTTGTGCTGCTTATACACATGATTCCTCTCATAAATATGGCAAATTGGGCCCAAGGGGAAAGAAAAGTATCTTTATAAGATACCCTGAAACCTTAAAGGCTTATGTGTTTATAGGTCAGCAAGACAGTGGGAGTGTAACTGAGTTTGAATCATGAGATGTCACATTCTTAGAGGATGAGTTCCCTAAGAAGGGAGAGGTAGGTCAAGACCTAGCCTTATTTGAGATAGTGGATCAAGAAATACAAGGATCACTTAATTCGAGTGGGAGATTTTTAACAGATGATGAATTAGTTTCTCATACCTCCTTCATCATCAGATGCGAATGAGAGCAATCTTTCTACTTTTAGTGGAAGTGACTAAATGGATCTTGTTCCAAGTGGGAGCAGGATGAATCATCTTGATCCGAGTGGGAGCAACATTTATCCAAATGGGAACAATGATGAATCACAAGTAAGACGTGGTTCTCGTAAAAAGATTCCCCGTCGACGATTTAATGTTGAAGGTGGAGAATTATTTATGATGCTCCTACAAGAAGAAAACGAGCCTAAAAATGTAAAAGAGGCTCACTCATGCCCTTATAAGGATAAATGGACAAAAGCGATGGAAGATGAATTAGAGTCTATGAGAGTCAACAAAGTTTGGGAACTAGTTAACCTCCCCAAAGGACGTAAAGCAATTGGGAGCAAATGGGTTCTCAAAATTAAGCTCAAGGCTGATGTCACAGTTGAGAGATTTAAGGCTCGACTGGTGGCGAAAGGGTATATACAGCAGAAAGGAATAGACTACGAAGAGACTTTCTCGCCTGCTGTATGATTTACCTCGGTTCGCCTGGTTCTAGCTATTGTTGCAAGCCTGGATCTTGAATTACATCAGATGGATGTAAAGACTACCTTTCTCAATGGAGAACTAGATAAAGAAATCTATATGAAACAACCTGAGTGTTTCATTGAAAAAGGCCACGAACAAAAGCTTTGTAGACTTTTGAAGTCTATTTATGGCCTAAAATAATCTTCAAGGCAATGGCATATACGCTTTCAAAATGTTCTCGTATCCAATGATTTTACCATGATGGATGAAGACCATTGCGTTTATACCAAGAGATCAAGAAACAAGTTTGTGATTTTAACATTGTATGTAGATGACATACTTATAGTTGAAAATGATAAGGAGTTTATAACTGAGATAAAGCCATGGTTATCATCCCAATTTGAGATGAAAGATATGGTAAGATTTCAAGAGATCGTCCAAAGAAACTATTGTATCTCTCACAAGAGAATTACATTAGAAAAGTTCTTGAACGATTAAATATGCAAAATAGTAGCCCAATTAAAACTCCTATCAGTGAAGGCCATCCTTGGGAAGTTTGATATGTCCTAAGACTCCTGAAGAGACAGAAAAAATGAGCCGAGTTCCTTATAGGAGCGCAGTTGGAAGTCTAATTTATGCTATGGTGTGCACTAGACCTGATATATGTCAAGCAGTTGGCTTGGTAAGTAGATATCAGACCGACCCAGGTTTAGCACATTGGCAAGCAGTAAAGAGGATCATGAGATATCTGAAAGGAACTGCTGATTATGCCTTTTGTTATCAAGGCGGCAAGGATCTGTGATTAGTTGGATACAATGATGCTGACCATGGAGGAGATCTAGACGAGAGGAAGTCTACCTCAGGATATGTATTCTTACTCAGTGATGGGGCCATATCATGTAGTAGTAAGAAACAATCATGTGTATAACTATCTACGATGGAAGCTGAATATGCGGCTCTCGCATCAGCAACACAAGAAGCTGTTTGGTTGAAAAAGTTCTTGGAGCACTTGTTGGATATTGCTGAAAATACTGAACCAATATTAGTCTACTGTGACAGTGAGGCTGCAATATCCTCCACCAAGGACCCAAATCAAACATATAGATATCAAGTATAACTATGCGAGAGACATGATTAGACGCAAGTTAGTGAATGTGAAGCATGTGTCTACAAAAGATATGTTAGCAGATCCATTGACCAAGCCTTTGTCTAGAGATGCATTTGTGAGACACACTAGGTTTCAAGGCTTTCGTAGACTCTAAGATACTTTATTTTGTTATTTATTTTTCCGTGTTCTTAAACTGATGTTGTTTGATTATCAATAAAGTTTATTTACATACATACATATTTTTATTATTGAATGTTATGTGCATTCTTTGCTCATTTTTTTTATAAGTATGTCAAGTAGACATGAGGTTGGCCTTCTCACACAGGAAACCGCCTACTTATTTTAGTGGTGTGAGGAGATGAGACATGATTTTAAGCAAAATTATCATAAGGATAATTTGAGAGCTATTCGCTTAAAATCAGAATGTCGCTTAAACAATGACATAAGGTCATTAGGGTAAAAAATATTCACCTAGTCTACTTTGTGAGCCAGATGCGAGTTAAAAATGATATTGTAGATCAAAGATCTCAAATTTAGATACTAATGGTGTCTAAATATCATCTGTACAACATTATTTATGGGATAAAAACATACACTCCTTGGGAAAAGGGAGAAAATGTTGTAGCACATGTTTCATACCATGTGTGCTTATGTCGACCAATTGGGTTAACATAAGTCCATTCTCAACTTATTGTTGTGTGAAACCCAGAGCTTTTATGATAGCTCAAGGTTTTGTACCCTTAGAGACTGATCAGATACTTGAGACTCAGTGTGATGTTAGCTATCTTAGTGTGTTTCCAAAAGACTATGAACACAGATTCGGTTTAGCAGAGTATAACTAGAAAATCAGTCATACTAATGTTAAGGGAATCGTGAGAAGAGGAAGATTATTGATAGAATCTCATTTATTTGTAATCACTGGTGCACCAATTATGACCTATGAGTTATGATTGTGAATACAAGAAATAATGATATATGAGATTTTGAGACTATATCAAATGTGATTTACATGATCTAGGGTACTGCATACTTTATGATCTACTTGCAAGTTTGTGCTCGACGAGAGGCTATATACTCCTAACAGATGTATATCACTTAGCTCTCATAGTATGCTGGTCGCACGGTCTACTTCCCTATATGAGTGATTGAGGAGATGAGTTGAGAATATATTTCTCAGGCTAGATGAGCACTAGACCAGAGGAGTTGCTCTAATGGTAAGCAACCTCCACTTCCAACCAAGAGGCTGTGAGTTCGAGTTTCCCCAAGAGAAAGGTGGGAAGTTCTTGGAGGGAAGGATGCCGAGGGTCTATTTGGAAACAGCCTCTCTACCCCAGGGTAGGGGTAAGGTCTGCGTACACACTACCCTCCCCAGACCCCACTAAGTGGGATTATACTGGGTTGTTGTTGTTGTTGTTGTAGGCTAGATGAGCACTCCCATTATGTATGAGTGGGAGATGTAGGAAATATGGGGTCCACCCATAAGGGGTGCTCCAAGGCCCAATAGGGTTATTAATTAATTCTAATATTCCCTATATAAGTACACTTAGTGTGTACATTAAATAGAAACTCTGCAGTATTTTTCCTACGCTCTTCTCTCTCAATTTCGGTTAGGGTTTAGACTGTGAAATTGGGGGTTGCTCCAACACACCGTGACAATTATCGCCGACTAGTAATTCCAGCCACAGTCCATCTGTTTTCGCTTTCGCTTCACGAAGAACAAGTAAGTTCTCGTTTTACGATTTACGCGCTATCTAATTGTTTAGATTAACGTGTTCCTTCAATAGTTTTATAAGAGCTTCTCAATGTATATCATCTATTCATTCACAAACAAATTTAGAAGAAGAGAACGCATCGGATTATTATTTAAAGTATTTACTATGAAAAAAAGAGCGTAAAGTCAAATTTACCAATTTCATGCAAGGAAAAGATTCTTTAAAATTGTAAGTAGAGATGGGTTGATAAAATTAGTCGCATAGGCGTTATATTTATAACAAGGTCAATAATTGGATCTTGAGATAGAAGTAGAAGAATGTTTATATATTATAAACTATAAAGTTGTTGCTTTGTACGAGTTTAATTTATCATACAAAGTTTGATGGAGAATAAATATGATAGTCACCCATAAATATGTGTTTAGTAATTTATATTAACAGATTCTTAAAAGTCAAACATAAGTCTATAGTAAGCATGAATTGGTGATTCAAAGAAAAGTGGTCAATAACACATTACACCCCGTAACGTCACATTTGTAGTGCAAAATGTCTGCATAATGGTCTTAGTATGTATACGTTAAATCCTATTTTTTTAAAATGGTGTGTGTTATCAATAATTGCTGCCTACTCCATAAGATTTTCTTCAAAACGGAAAAAACAAAATAGCCTTACAAAAAAATTCAGGTGGGACAGCTGATTATATTGTACAAGTTCCAGATTAAGTCTGCAATTAGCAGCCAACCAGCCACTATTAAAATGATAACCAGGTAATCATTGACTTGATCTGTCATCAACAACAACAACAACAACAAGTATAATCCCACTTAGTGGGGTATGGGGAAGGTAGTATGTAAGCAGACCTTGAACGCCATCAAATGGAACAAAAAACTAATGATATGCATAGATTACACATTCTTAAACGCCAATTAATAAATCTGACAATCATCTGGTTGAACTAATTACAACTACTTCAGCAACAGAAGATAAGATATTATCAGTTTCATCAAATTGGCATGTGAGCAAGACTAACTATTTGACAGCAGCTGCGCAGAACTTCGACACGATGTCTGTTTCATGATAACATGTCCCTGTATTAGCAAAATTCATACAAATTATGAAAAAATGTACCATAAAATGTTTTAGGTTCTTGTTGAAAGATATAGCTTGAATTAGTGTCTCGGACTTAATTTATATACACTAATAGCATAAAAGAAATTAGTGTAACTCAACCTATAATAACAGGTTACCAATTACACATTACGAGCAATTACCTGTACTTACCTATTAGATGACTTAATTATATAAACATAAAGTGCATAAAAGTTATACTCGTTTGTTAAATGCTTATCATAAAAGAGAGGAATGACATTACATTGGTGAGTAGTAAATCGCGCGGCTCCAGCATGTGAATCACTTCTCCCATTTTAGGCCTGCTGCTAACATCTGGATCAACACATCTAAGAGCAATGAGCAGAATTCTTTTCAGTTCTTTAATACAAGGCATTTCTGGGAGCTTTGGATCAACTATTTGATCATATTGTTGGCTTTCCACCTTTGACTTTATCCAGTCAATTAGATACTCCTGCACTTGATTATAACCCCATTTTAGACCACCCTTTTCCTTGTTTTCTCTGGGAAGATCAGAATGAATTTATGCCAAAAAAGAAAGAACATATAGACCTCTATTTCTGTGATAGTATACTCAATGGAAGTCTTTCCAGATACAATCTCCATGATAAGTATGCCAAAGCTGTAAACATCACACTTATCATCTAAAATTCCAGTGGATAAGTATTCTGGTGCAAGATAACTGAAACAAGCCATAAAAAAGAAAGTTATAAATCAAAAAAATAGTGGGGTTTGTTTATAAGTTTAAAGAACCGCGAGATGTATCAAGGGATTTAACTTATATATATTGCCTTATAACATGTTATAAAATTATACGTTAACTTTTAGGTGACCTGACAGTGTAATTTATTTTCTACGGTTAGTATATAGAAGTTAAATTTTGTATCAAGTACTTGTTGAGTTTTTGTTTAAGATGAAATAGTCTTAAAATGAGAGTGAATGGGAAATGAGATTTGGATTTGGTCAAATGATCGATCGATTGATTAATTTTTTGGACCAAATTTATTTGTTAATAGTGAATATTAACGTGATATAATCCGTATTTATAACGGATGTTTTCCAATCCGTGTATTGTGTTGCACCAACAAGCAACAAGTTGCCTAGTGCACTTCCCACCATGGCCAAGTGCTCCTCCCACCAAGCTAGTGTTCATTCCACCATGTAAGTGATTCCTTCATGATAGTCTAGTGCTTGTTCCACCATGGAAGGGGCGGATTTCTCTCAAATGAATGCTATAAATAGATCAGCAATTGGAGAGAAAGAAGATACATCGGAAAAAAACACTCAATATACAATCTGTATATTGAGTGATATACATTAGGTATACAGATATACACTCTGTATACACTCAGTATACACTGGAAAAACGAATTGCAATCTGATATCCTCTTCAGTAAGAATTCAACATCGGCTATACATTGCATTCCTTCCTCTCAAAATTTTCATTCGACTTCTGAGTTGTCCTCCTTTATTCTGCATTATTTTTAACTACAAACAAAGCAT
>MU771708.1:24774-49697 GCA_026770625.1 Nicotiana glauca | reverse complement strand
TGAGTTCTTTGAAAATATATATCCGTATAAAAAGGAATGCGAGTCGATTAGTGAAGGATCTAAACGACCTCGGGAAGAAACAAAAGAAAGTACAGCTAATCAGGAGGATCCAAGACGTAGTAAACGTCAAAGAACGTCTACTTTGTTTGGACCAGATTTTGTGGCTTTCTTATTGGAGAATGAGCCTCAAATATTTAAAGAAGCTATGTCTTCTTCAGAATCATTGTTCTGGAAAGAGGCGGTCAATAGTGAAATAGAATCCATATTGAACAACCATACATGGGAATTGGTTGATCTTCCTCCTGGAAATAAACCTTTGGGTAGTAAATGGATTTTTAAAAGAAAAATGAAAGATGATGGCACTATTGATAAATTTAAGGCAAGACTTGTTGTCAAAGGGTATAGACAACGAGAATGTCTTGACTACTTTGGTACATATTCTCCAGTGACGAGAATTACGTCCATACGAACGCTATTAGCTTTAGCTGCAGTTTATGGACTTGAAATTCATCAAATGGACGTAAAGACAGCCTTCTTAAATGGAGATTTGGAGGAAGAAATCTACATGGAACAACCTGAAGGGTTTGTGGTTCCGGGTAAAGAAAAGAAGGTATGTAGACTTGTTAAGTCCCTCTACGGACTAAAACAAGCACCCAAACAATGGCATGCGAAATTTGACCAAACAATGTTGTCAAATGGTTTTAAGATAAACGAATGTGATAAATGTATATACATTAAAAATGTTCCAAATCACATAGTCATTGTTTGCTGATAATGAGTAATGACATTGCCAACATAAATACGACTAAGCGTATGCTAACTAACAAGTTTGATATGAAAGACTTGGGATTTGCGGACTTAATTCTGGGGATTAAGATCCAAAAGACTCCTCAAGGTTGGCATTGTTCTAATCTCATTATATTAAGACAGTATTTGAAAAATTGAAGCACTTGGGCTTTAAAGTTGCAAAGACTCCAATTGACGTGAATCTTGCATTAGCAAAGAACAAAGGACAAAGTATATCACAATTGGATTATGCTCGTGTGTTGGGATGCTTAATGTACATCATGAATTGTACACGTCCAGATATAACTTGTGCTATAAGTAAACTGAGTCGATACACGAGCAATCCAGATCAAACTCATTGGATGGCAATGAAACGAGTTTTGGGATATTTAGAACATACCCAAAACTTTGATTTGCACTACAGCAAATATCCTGCGGTGATTGAAGGATATTGTGATGCAAATTGGATCACCGGTTCAACTGATTCGAAGTCCACAAGTGGATATGTATTCACTATTGGTGGAGGAGCGGTATCTTGGAAATCGTCCAAACAAACTTGTATTGCCCGCTCTACAATGGAGGCTGAGTTCATAGCCTTAGATAAAGCCGGTGAAGAAGCTGAATGGCTCCGAAATTTCTTGGAAGACATTCCATTTTGGCCCAAACCGTTGGCACCAATATGCATACATTGCGATAGCCAAGCGGCAATTGGAAGGGCTGGGAGCGTTATGTATAACGGTAAATCTCGTCATATACGACGAAGACATAAAACCGTTAGGCAATTACTCTCTAGAGGAATTATCACGATTGACTATGTAAAGTCAAGTGATAATGTGTCGGATCTACTTGCAAAAGGCCTAACTAGAGAGGTAGTTGAGAAATCATCAAGGGGAATGGGACTATGGCCGAGAACAAGTCATTGTGGCGGTAACTCTACCTAGAAGACTGGAGATCCCAAGATCTAGGTTCAAGGAGATCAAACAAAGTCATTAATGACGGTTCAACATTGTCAACAAAAATTTTGGTCCATTCTCGTGATGAGACAATGTTCAGTACCAAGGATAAAGTATTAAGGCTTTTTAATGATTTCTAAATTTGATACGTGGTATATCAAATAGTGTATCTACAGGATGACACGTTTAGGAATCACCTATGTAAGTGTGAAGTGTTAGCCGCTTCAAGGAGAATTCTGCAAGGCCAATTCTCTACGCACTTATGAAACCAGGCGTTGTTCACGGCTGAAACGAACACAACAATGAGAACCAAAAATGGTTAAGGGTTGATTGTGTGACTTATGGTTGTCTAGGTATACACTAAAGTTCGACGGTTCAAAGATATCAAATCTACCGATTGACCGAGTATATCCGACATAAGTTCACTACGGAAAGTTCAAAGGGAAACCTACTTATCCAGATGCAATTAATCCTTGCTTGCGAATCACACAAGTTTTTCATGCACACTTTCGTGATATAGCCATTCCCCATTCATGTGGGGGATTGTTGAGTTTTTGTTTAAGATAAAATAGTCTTAAAATGAGAGTGAATGGGAAATGGGATTTGGATTTAGATTTGGATTTGGTCAAATGATCGATCGATTGATTATTTTTTTGGACCAAATTTATTTGTTAATAGTGAATATTAACGTGATATAATCTGTATTTATAACGGATGTTTTCTAATCCGTGTATTGTGTTGCACCAACAAGCAACAAGTTGCCTAGTGCACTTCCCACCATGGCCAAGTGCTCCTCCCACCAAGCTAGTGTTCATTCCACCATCTAAGTGCTTCCTCCATGATAGTCTAGTGCTTGTTCCACCATGGAAGGGGCGGATTTCTCTCAAATGAATGCTATAAATAGATCAGCAATTGGAGAGAAAGAAGATACACCGGAAAAAAACACTCAATATACACTCTGTATATTGAGTGATATACACTAGGTATACAGATATACACTCTGTATACACTCAGTATACACTGGAAAAACGAATTGCAATCTGATATCCTCTTCGATAAGAATTCAACATCGGCTATACATTGCATTCCTTCCTCTCAGAATTTCCATTCGACTTCTGAGTTGTCCTCCTTTATTCTGCATTGTTTTTAACTACAAACAAAGCATACGTAAGTGTGATTTGCTACCGAACTTTGTGTTCGCTGAAACACTGGGGTTTGAAGTACCGCTACACCAGTGTGTAATTCGTTCTATCCTGGGAGGAAATAATCCATAACCTTGGGTACTAGGAGGGGATTAAATTCCTTAAGTAAATACTGTGAATTCAGTGGGCTCGAATTAATTACTGCTTTATTTATATTTACGTTTATACACTAATGTTTTATTTTCCAGAATTGTTATTTACAAATACAGGATAATAAACCACGGGAACAACAGTACTCACCCTGACATTCCAGTAGGCGGTGTTATTGGGTAATTCCATTCATCAGAACCTAAGAGTTTAGTGATACCAAAATCAGATATCTTTGGATTCCATTGCTTATCAAGCAATATGCTACTTGACTTTAGGTGTTGATGAATTATTGCTGGTTCAGTATCCTCGTGAAGGTAAGCCAAGCTGCACAAAATCAAATAATTTCAAGTTTTAATTTGGTATCCTTTTCAAATGTTGATTCAGAGGAAAGGAATTCAATTGAACACACACCCTTTTGCAATTCCTAGGACAATGTTCATCCGTATATTCCATGTTAAGGGGCTAACTTCACTGATGCAATCATGAAGCCACTGCCCAAGATTGCCATTGTCTACGTACTCGTCCACGGTTATCCTATGTCCATTTATAAACAATGGTCATTCAATGTATTAATATCATTGATAGAAAGTCTGTTTAATCGAGTGATCATAGAGGATTTGTAGTACCTGTAATATCCTTCAAAACAATAACCAAGCAATTTCACCAAATTCGTATGTTTGAGACCCAATAAAGCTTCTACCTCCCTTGTAAAGTCCTTTGCTTTAGCCCTGCCATCCAGTGTTTGAAGCAAATAATAAGATAAAATGAAACATTGATTTGAATTTCTTCAACAAGCACTTCTTATTAAGCTACAAAACTAAGCTTAATTGCAAATTCAATGATGGGAAGTTAACAATGGCTATACTTAATCAGTTTTAAAGTTGAAAATAAGAGTGATCAATTTGTTTTTTTTTTAAAACCCCTCCCAAATTAATAAGAGCGATCAATTAGTTTCCAGTATATTCACAAGTTTAAGTTGTATGCATTTACAATGTAATAGCACAATCAGGGTTCTCTAATAAGCATCAGACCGATAGTAAATTGTGCACGAACTAACCTGCTACTGAGCAACCGCTTTATTGTAACTCTAGTATTGCCAAACAAGATACCATAATAAACAATAGCATCATCTCCACAAACAACTACATTTTCATCAGCAAAGTCATCATCTGTTGCTGCTTCAATCTCTGATAGTGTAAACTGGTAACTAGGCCTAACATCAAAAGCAACAGGAGGATGAGGATATCTAGCTGCTGACTCTAAATCCATCGCACTACTAAGTGGTCCACTGGCTTGACTAGAGAATATTACTTGTTTTTCTTGGGTTCCAATGCCCATTTCAATCTCCCATCCGTTATGCGGCAATAGCCTTCTACTCATCGAATTACTATTGTGAGAGTTCGTATGTATATCTTTTGAAATCGTTGGCTTCGGTGCATTACGTGCTTTACGACATCGCCTAGTTGAGATAACATAAAGAGTGATGCCGAGAGCAAAGCTGAGGACAAAAAGAATTATGCAAATGAGAATGGCAACCCATAATTCGACCCCAAAGAATGAAGTTGGCTTTGAGAGTTTTTGAATGATGGATGAAACGTTAAAAGACATTGTTAAGGAGATTACGGGATGAGAATACAGCAGAAGGGTTTAACTGAGAAACGAGCTTTAGAGAAAAAGTCGAGTAGATTAAGAGAGAAAGAATTTGCGTTCAACTAAAACTCTACCTTTTGTAATTCAAATGTTTGATAATTAAGGAAAAAAGGTAACAAAACTGAGAGATCCCTACGTGGCGGGAAATCTTCAAACGAAAATAAACCATCTCTTGAACAACTATTTTAGGAATTGTGTTTTTGAGAGGGATTCCCAATAAAACAATCATTTTTCCATGTAAAGCTTGAAGCGAGAAATTTTCATAAAGCACCATTTTTAAGTAGTAATTAGTCATCTATAGATACCGTTTGCTATATTACGTATTATAGATACCTTTTCTATGAGTATATGATGTATTTAAGCTATTGTATTCATGAATACAATAGCAAAAATAGGCGTGAATCAGGGAAGTCCACCTAATCAGTTGTTGTATTCGAGTGTATTCGACTGTATTCATGGAGTGAAACATGGGATTACAGCTGGACAGATTGTTGTATTAGACTGTTTTTAAAACGGAAAGTGAATCAATTAACATACTAGACTCCTAATATAACTCAACAAACTCAATCATAACACACAAAATTTGTATTTTTCAGTTATAAAAAAGATTCTCAACCGCAAAATACCCCAAAAACATATCTTCAGAGAAATTATATAGTACATCTGAATACATAAATTATATTAATTACAAAAAAATATATGAATACATTCATGACATATAGCGAGACAATTGATACAATGAAATAGATAGAATACAAAGGGATACATTAAAATACAATGAAAAAAAAAGATACTGATGTCACACCCCGGATTTTCCACCCTCGGGAACCGTGATGGCGCCTACTCGTAGAAGCTAGGCAAGCCAAATTTAGTTACTCTTCCTTTAATAAACAATCCTTTTAACAATCCTTCGACAATAATATTTAAACAATGAAAAGTCAACAATAATAAGCGGAAGTTTTAAATTTAAATGGCTAATCTAGATACTGAATTCCAGCATAATCTCTACCCAAGAACTGGAGTCACGTACTCACGAACATCTAAGAAGTTCTAAATACAAAGTCTGAAAGAAATATAAATCTGTTTATCCCGAATACAAAGAGATGACAGTCTAATGTAAGGATAGGAGGGAGACGTCGGGCCTGCGGACGTCTGCAAGGCTACCTCGGGTCTCTCCGGACTGAAGGTATGATCCCGAACTAAAGCTGCTGCTGCTGCTGCTCGAAACCTGGACCTGTGCAAAAATTCACAGAGTGTAGCATCAGCATAACCGACCCTATATGCTGGTAAGTGCGTAGCCTAACCCCGGCGAAGTAGTGACGAGGCTAGACTAGACATCACATAAACCTATGCAGATATATATACAAGTACAACAGAAAATAGCAAGAGCATAACAATTTAAACTGGGGAGGGGAGCATGCTTAAGGGGAAACAGTTAGAAACAAATATCAGGAATAATGCTAAGTACATCTGCAGTTTAACTTCTAGCAATAATGAATAGACAAGGCAACTTTCATATTTAACTCATCCCGTTGCAGGCGTGCAACCCGATCATATTTATCAATATCTCGTGGTAGACGTACAACCCGCTCCCATTTCAATATATAAGGTGTGGTAGGCGTACTACTCGCTCCCATTTCGATACATCATGTGTGGTGGGCGTACCACTCGCTCCCATTTCAATATATCATGTGGTAGGCGTACCACTCGCTCCCATTTCAATATCACTTGTGGTAGGCGTACCACCCCCTCCCTTTACTTTCAACACAATACAAAATACGAGCCCGGCAAGGGAACAATCAATTTAATACTCTTCCCGGCAAGGGAATAATCAATTTAATACTCTTCCCGGCAAGGGAACAATAACACTAAGTCAAATATCCCGACAAGGGAGAGTCAGCTATAACCAATCCTATTCAACTTCTTCTTAACACTAATAATACCAGTATTCAGTCAAAATTTTCATAGGATCAAGCAAGAGTACACAATTATCAAATTAAGACTCACGGTCATGCTCGACACCCACGAATGGATACTCGTCACCATGCCCATACGTCGTATTCCACACAAAACAAGTAGCAATTATGTCTCGACTCCTAATCCCTCATGCTAGGGTTAAACCAAACACTTACCTCAACTTCCACGGCTAAATCAATCCACAACGACCGCTTTCCCTTTCGAATTCGGCTCCAACTCAATCAAATCTATACAATAAGGATTTCATAATATCAATATAGGCTAAATAAATCAAACCCAACGCCTAAATATAGATTTCCAAGCTTTCTTCCCAAAAATTCCAAAATTGCCCCCGGGCCCGCTTGGCCAAAATATGAGGTTCGGACCAAAATTAAACTCTCATTCATCTATGAGCCCGAATATATAATTTATTTTCAAATTCGACCCCAAAACGAGGTTTAAATCAAGAAAAATTGAAAAGAACCCTAACTCTACCCATTTTCCCCAATTTCAACCATAGATTACATGATTTAAGCTTAAGAATCTGATAAATGATGATGGAAAATGAAGGAGACAAGTTAAACAATACTTACCCAAGAAGCTTTGGTGAAGAAATGCTCTAACAATCGCCTAGAAGCTTTGGAGAAGAAAGGGTTCGTGTATTTTTTTGAATGAAACCCGTCACTGTTCTGTTTTTATGACTTAAAATCGCTGGGTGAAAATACTCTATGCGTTCGCGACATGAGGGTCGCGTTCGCGATGAGTAGGGTTAGACAAGCATCGCGTACGCGGAAGGAGGGGTGCGAACACGAAGAAGGAAATACTGGGGTCCAAGGAGTTTGGCCTACGCGAACGCGTTGGCCTGTATGCGAACGCGATGGGAAGGGGCTGGAGACCTACGCGAACGCGATCCAGCCATCGCGAACGCGAAGAAGGAAGGAGGACTGG
Organism: Nicotiana glauca; assembly: GCA_026770625.1. Taxonomy (NCBI): domain Eukaryota; kingdom Viridiplantae; phylum Streptophyta; class Magnoliopsida; order Solanales; family Solanaceae; genus Nicotiana; species Nicotiana glauca. The sequence continues at coordinate 42,112 of MU771708.1, read as the reverse complement.
GCCCTCAGAACTCGATAACTCTATGCGATCGCGATAAAGGGATGTGAACGCGAAGGAGGGATGAATCTGAAGCTTCGCGAACGCGAAGGAGACACCGCGAACGCGATGAAGGAATTTACTGTGCACCCGTTGCATATTTTTCTGCAATTTCACTAAGTTCAAAACCACCCCGAACACCTCCGAAAATACTCCCGAGCCCTTGGGGCTCCTAACCAATCACACACACTAACTCAACCACACCCGACGAACTTAACCGTGCGATCAAATCGCCAAAATAACATCAGAAACTAGGAATCAAACCTCAAAATTTCTAATTTTTCTTCAAACTTCATAAACTTCCAATTTTAGATATTCAAGTCCGAAACACGTCAAATGACGTCCGATTTCAACCAAACTTCACAGAAATATCTTAAAACACATATAAGATCTGTATCGGGCGCCGGAACCAAAATACGGGCCCGATACCAACACATTCTAATCAATTTTCATTTTCATATTCCTTAACAATTTCAGAAAAATAATTTCTTTTAAAAAATCATTTCTCGGTCTCGGGACCTCGGATTTCGATTCCGGGCATATGACCGAGTCCCATACTTTTCTACGGACCCTCCGGGACCGTCAAATCACGGGTCCGGGTCCGTTTAACCAAAATATTGACCAAAGTCAACTTTACTCATCTTAATACCAACTTTACTCACATATAAGCTTTTCGGCTACTCGCTCGGACTACGCACGCAAATCGAGACAACTAAAGATGAGGTTTTCAAGGCCACGGGAGCACTAAAAGAGAGAAAACAGGTGATGACCCTTTGGGTCATCACAATTGAATACAATGAAATACATAGAATACAACGAGATACATTGCATTAAAGGGTCATCACAATTGAATACAATGAAATACATAGAATACAACGAGATACATTGCATTACAATGAACAAAAAAGATAGTGAATACAATGAAATACATAGAAATACAGCGAGATACATTGAAACGCTCTTAAAAAAAGGTAACAAAATCTTCAAATTGCTCAACCCCAAACTTCAGACGGCCTATTTTAGTCGACAATTTTCCGACGACCCATCGAATTCCGACCATGATTCCATAAGCAGCAATGAGAAAAAGAAGAAGAAAACGAGAGAGATCTCTGAAGAAGAAATCACTAAAGAAGAAATCGATGAAGAAGAAATTCAGCAGTCAATCCGTTGAAGAAGAAATTTAGCAGTCGAAGAAGAAATTCAGAAGAAGAAACATACTTGAGTTGACTCCTTATTCATGTCCACGAAACTTTGGAAGAAAAAGAGAGTTGATATTAGAGGAAGAGGTCCACGAAACTTTGGGAGGATGGGATGTGTCAAAGTAGAGAGAGAAAGAAAAATGTATAACTGATTAGCGTATTTAGTAGCTTAGGACTATGAGTAAACCAAAATTAGGAATTTTGCTATAAACCTTAAAAGGTATCTATAGAATATACTTTTTTTAAATAGTATTTATTTAAAATAAATAAGGTGTTAACCTTTACTAAAGGAGGTAAAAATTCCTAAAATAAAAGGTAGCATTTTTATCATAAATCAAAAGAAAAGATGAGGAGGAGAGTAAGGCTATAAGGTCAACTTTCTCTTCTACTTTGAGCTACATTTTACTCTAGCCCATATAATAATTGAGTTGAGCAAGCAGCAGCTAGTCAGCTACAAATTTGCTTCTGTTCTAGGCACGGAACAAGTTAATATACCAACAGCAAGTACATATACAAAATCTGCATGTAGACAAGTACATCCCAAAATCTTAACATGATTGTTTCTCCGCTGTGGACCCAAAAAATTGATGTACTAACACAATAATTGAGAATTTGCAGAAGAATATCCACAGTTGGGACTATGTAAAAGAAAATGTCGGGGGCATGCAGATCTGCTTAATGTCTCCGTTGAATGGTGTCTTCAATGGGTGCAACTTAATCTCATAAAGCTTCGGCCACCATTTGCCTGTGACTGAATAAAGTAATAATTCGGCTTAATGATATTTCCTTGTTATGGTACACTTGTTACTATAGAACAAAAGAATTTATATGAAAGCTGATGAACATTTTTTGGCACAATAACTAACAAAAAAGTTAATGTCCAAACTTCACCACTATAATCATGCTTGATTCATAATACATGTAAAAACTATGACTTCAAACTAATCTGGTGGAATTTTTTTATCATTTACAGAAAATATGTCAGACAGAAAATAGTGGCAGTAGGCAGGTCAGTCATCACCTTTTCTGAATACACGAGTGTTGCAATTCTTTCACATCATCACATGTACATACTTTTCTCCATAGTTTTGCTTTACTGATGTGAATAAATTCTCATTTCCAATCTTTGCCCTATCCCGACCCTAACAAATTGAGAAACTAGGATTGCTGGGAATGCACACGCCATATACATTAAACATCTATTTGCTTGCTCTTAACGTGTGGTAACTTGATTCAACTACTATGGCTGATCAGGTATTTAACCAATTAAGTCACAGGTGGCATGCTTGGTAAATATGCATTTTTAACTGACTTTGAGGTATCCATCAAGTGAGAAATTCCCTCAATATTCTGTGAATAATCACAACCAAACCCTAAGAACTTAAAGGAAAAGCAACAAAATGATGAAGCTCACCAAAAAGACGGTCGCCATCCCTATCCCATGCTATGCCATTTAAGACATCAATTTGCTGCAGCAAAGGTAAGTATTGAAGATGTTCAAAATATCCAAGTAAACATTATACACAGAACCAAAAGCAGTTGCTAAAGTACACTGACCTTCAAATTGTGTAGCAATCCTTCTCTGCATAAGAAACAGAAGACGCATCATTTCACTTTACCTCCAATTTTTTAGGAGTAATAATTTCCTAAAACTGAAATAATGCTACAAGGAAAGAGCTGTTAGAAGAACCTCAAATTGTGGAGGAGAATCCATCCAAGCACTGAGCCATCTTTATGTGATATTCTAGCTATACAGTCAGTCTGCAAAGATAGGCGGACATAAGTCAGAGTTAACCCTAAGCCACACTTGAGTTGTAAACGAAATTATTCAAACGTTTGGGCATCAGAATCAAACAGAAGCATTGTAAACTTTACTAGAACTGGTATTGTTGTCAAAGGCGAAAAGCCAAAAAATCCAAAGTTTGCTAGGACTTAAGCAAAAAGCACAGTTACTGCACGCACTTTAGGTAAGAAAAGCATAAATGCAGAAATAACTATATATACAAGTATTAATTACACACATAAAGCAGTTGGAAGCAATTAAGTGAACTTATGAAATAAAAAGCCCAGTCAATCAAGCTCAAAAACCAATTTTTTTAAACTCATCCAATTCAAATACCATTTAAAATACCATTCAGCTGCGACAATGCAGCTTTGAGTCTCCAATTCAAAGTTATTGACTGTAGTTTTTAATACACTAAACTTCTACTTTTCTATTCCTAATCACTAAATATTTGTTATTTAACAAGAAAGATATCATTTTTCCAACTAATGCTTAATGTCTTGTGCCGTCTTCAAGAGAGAGCCTATGGACACCGAGGCAAATGCTTAGGTGCCTTGGTGTCTATACTGTAAGTGTCACCTAAGTGAGTTCAGTGCTACACTTTTCAAGACATTTCAAGCCATGATTGATGAGGCTCACACATTAGCACTTTGGTGCATAGACTGAAGCTCTGTTTAAGTGAAGACTTTTACCTATAAGACATCTGAATTCAAAAGTTTAAGGATGTCTCAAGTGATTCTTTAAAATCACCGAGAACTGGCATACTCGGAAAATATCCTCTATCATTTTGGTTGTTCATGTAATGATAAAAGTTCTCCATCGGACTTGGAAATCGAGGAAGCCACTACACGGCAAATCAAAGAGAAACCATTGATCTATACCTCAAGCTCAGTGATAGCATACAACATCCAGAACTTCACATATTGGGTTCAGATAAAGCAGTTACTGTTATATTTAAGTCTTAACAAATGATGCCTTGTATCCTTGTTAGCAGGGGCGGAGGCAGGGGGCGCAAGGGTGTTCACCCGAACACCCTTCGCCGAAAAATTACACTGTATATATAAGGCAAAATCTATTTTTTATCTCTATATATTAAGTTTTGAACACCCTTGACACAAGGCAAAGGTTTGGCTCAGTGGTCAAGGGTGTTCAAAATAAATTGGCTTGCAGCCCACGGCAATCGAACCTGGGATCTTCTACACATTTTGAACACCCTTGACACAAGGCAAAGGTTTGGCTCAGTGGTCAAGGGTGTTCAAAATAAATTGGCTTGCAGCCCACGGCAATCGAACCTGGGATCTTCTACACATTTTGAACACCCTTGACACAAGGCAAAGGTTTGGCTCAGTGGTCAAGGGTGTTCAAAATAAATTGGCTTGCAGCCCACGGCAATCGAACCTGGGATCTTCTACACATTTTGAACACCCTTGACACAAGGCAAAGGTTTGGCTCAGTGGTCAAGGGTGTTCAAAATAAATTGGCTTGCAGCCCACGGCAATCGAACCTGGGATCTTCTACACATTTTGAACACCCTTGACACAAGGCAAAGGTTTGGCTCAGTGGTCAAGGGTGTTCAAAATAAATTGGCTTGCAGCCCACGGCAATCGAACCTGGGATCTTCTACACATTTTGAACACCCTTGACACAAGGCAAAGGTTTGGCTCAGTGGTCAAGGGTGTTCAAAATAAATTGGCTTGCAGCCCACGGCAATCGAACCTGGGATCTTCTACACATTTTGAACACCCTTGACACAAGGCAAAGGTTTGGCTCAGTGGTCAAGGGTGTTCAAAATAAATTGGCTTGCAGCCCACGGCAATCGAACCTGGGATCTTCTACACATTTTGAACACCCTTGACACAAGGCAAAGGTTTGGCTCAGTGGTCAAGGGTGTTCAAAATAAATTGGCTTGCAGCCCACGGCAATCGAACCTGGGATCTTCTACACATTTTGAACACCCTTGACACAAGGCAAAGGTTTGGCTCAGTGGTCAAGGGTGTTCAAAATAAATTGGCTTGCAGCCCACGGCAATCGAACCTGGGATCTTCTACACATTTTGAACACCCTTGACACAAGGCAAAGGTTTGGCTCAGTGGTCAAGGGTGTTCAAAATAAATTGGCTTGCAGCCCACGGCAATCGAACCTGGGATCTTCTACACATTTTGAACACCCTTGACACAAGGCAAATGTTTGGCTCAGTGGTCAAGGGTGTTCAAAATGTGTAGAAGATCCCAGGTTCGATTGCCGTGAGCTGCAATCCAATTTTTTTTGAACACCCTTAGTATATATCATGCCTCCGCCACTGCTTGTTAGTATAACAACAATGTAACAGAAAAGGACTTGCCCACAAGCACTCACTAGCAGAACAAGGAGAACACAGTTTAAGTTTCAAGAAGATCTCAAGATGCTGCCATTTGTAGTTAGCAAAATAGCTTAGTAGCCACAATAGTAGCGCTTGGGATGATTTTAAGGGAAAATAATTGCGATGTGTAATAGAATATCAATCTTTCTGAAGAGGGAGTTGGGGTGAGCAAATCCATACCATCCAAACATTTGCCCAAACTTCATCATAAACATACTCTAGTTCATTTAGTCTGTGCACTTCATCACCTTGATAGTTTACAATTTGTTTTTTAACTACTGCAAGAATGGGAAAAAAAAGCATAAGAACAAAACGAAACATACTTATAGGAAGAACAAAACAACTGAATCATAATTTGATCTTCAGATGACAAAACCTTTCATAGTTTGAGGATCAATCTGATACAGGGTAGAAGATCCATCACTTCCAAAAAGGACTTTCCCATCAGTTGCCAATCCCCAACCATCTGGCATACCATGGCTGAACTTCTCAAACTGAAAAGGAATCAACCGTAAGAATTACTGAGGAGGTGGAAGGGGAAAAAAGCAATATAGAGGACTACATGTCACTATAAAATCTTGCAACCACAAAAATACTAGCATTTCTCGCTCCACAATCCCAAAATGGGAAAGGATTAATAAACAGCATATTTCTGCATTGCAAATGGCAGTTTATGTTGTATAATAGACTTCGGACGAAAAGCCGAGATTCACGTTCTGGAAATGGCAATCTTTCTGTTCAAGTAGTTGAATACAGAAGGCAACTGAAATCAAAATAAAAGCAGCTTAAAGCTTCATCGAGCAGAGAAATTGAAGTTAGGTTAATGGAATTCTTTTTCCAGATTGAAATATACACTTAAGAATAGTCAATATCTTGAAGATAAAGATTTAGTTGTCTATTATCATGTCATTGTTAAGCATTTATCGGTAATATCAAAATAAATGTACAACAATTGATTATAGATTAACTGCATAGAGATGTTCATCAAAGAAACTGCATTGAGATGCTTAGCTAGTGACAACTCAGGAAAAGTAACAATATATCCAGAGCAGCCAAAGATAGTAATTTTTCCGATTTCACACTATCAGCCAAAAAGTATAAGTTCCAGACACATACTATTATAGTTAATGCCATCATGATACCACTTCTAAGTTTTTTTCACCACTTTCCGCCATGACCTCAGCGTCAGAAAGTTGGGATTTGCAAATGAGATCAAAACAAAATGATCAGCACAGGGAAAATCTCTCTTTTCAAGCCAGAGAGTTCGCAGTAAACATCATAAAATTCTTACCAGATTACATCTAACAGGATTTCATTTGAGCAAGTCTAGCCACTACTAACATCAATAGCACAAAACTGCAAAAAAACACTGAACAAATATTAAAGCATAAATAACATACTTTGCTCAGATTATGCCGATCATATATGTAACCAGTACTTCGCCGCCAAGTTACTTGAATCAACCTATATAAGATTACTATATTAGATGTGAGGTCCATATTTTTCATCATAAAAGGAAAAACAACAATCACTGCACAAAGAAATACAGAAATTGAGAATATACCATGCAGCCAAAAGTCTTCCTTAATTTAAGTCAGAGAACTATTCGAAAGCACAGTGGGTACTTCCGCAATCAAGGGAGTTTTCAGAAGCCCTTCAGATTTGAGGAGATTATCAACTTATTTAGCAGAATAAGACATAATCATGCAGAAGTACCAAGAGGAGGATAGATAAACTCTTACAGAGAGGGCGAGAGAGAGAGAGAGAGAGAGAGAGAGAGAGAGAGAGGAACCATAAAAGCGTGGTTTCACTGGTCGGATTCCGGGTTCCATGAATCATGAGCAGATATTAAAAGATTTCCTATTAGAGGACTACTACGACTGCAACATCGTTGACGCAAGCCTGTTTAGTTCCATCTCCTTGAGTTTCAACTGGAACGCTAGGAGTTGGAGTCGGGTTCAGTCATCAAGTCATAAAAGATCATAGCAGTCAAAAACCCAATAGGGACTATATCCATGTGGGCAACAAAAACATGTTTTCCTTTATCAGTCAGAAACAACATATTGATTAGCATCGTATTCTCCCAGAAAGTAAGTTCCCCAGAAGCATCATTATCACACTATATAACGTATAACTAATGGGAAAAAGTATTTTCTTTTGGAAAAGAGAGTTACTTATCACATGAATTTCTTCACTAGTTGAATCAAGAAAAGTAAAAACATTCTTTTTTCTAAGATAAAAAAGAAAACCTATTATCAGCTGAATGAAAAGTAAAACCATTCAGTTTAGATCACAAACCTATCACCAAGAAGTGTTAAGCCCTCCCCAAAGTCAGAGTACTGCATTTTCTGAATAGCCTTAACCTGTGAATGACAGAAGGAAAAAGGTTAAATGATATAGCAACTCGGCATCTTCAACTGAGCTTGAATGTAAGGAATTATCTATTGCACTTGTGATTGGTCAATGTTAATATCATGGGAACACATTTTCTTTTTTGATAATGTATATCATGGGAACAGCTGCTGTATCAAAAGAAACATCAGCACTTTACAAAGTTATCGTATGGCAGGATGTTTCTTTAATAGAGAATAAGCTTTTACATTCATTGCATCTTCTTGTGCAATTATGTTTCTCATCCTTTGTTTCCTGTTTTCTAACTTTCATAATTTTCACATCGTTTTCTTTTTAAATTCTCATTTTGAACATAATAACTGAAATGATATAAGAGCTTATCTAAAGTATTTTACTTCGCACCACCTTTCACTCAGAGCATCTAAGCCAATTACCTCGCCAGTCTGTAGAGTGACCTTCCGAACAGATGACTGTAGTCAAATATCATAAACACTATCAGTTACGAAAATATTCTGGTAAACCAAATATCCTAAGAAATAATCAGTTGAAGTCAACTTTAGATCCAGAGGGAAACTCACAGCCCCATTCATTCCAGTAGACTCAAATAGGGTATCATTTTCTGCATACAGCAGTCCCTGTAAAAAAAGTGTTCAGTATTATTAGATGGAAAAAGTGCTATCTGATTACTTATCAAAAGAAAAAACCATATGATCAATAGTTTAACACTATAACTGGCCCCTACTTAAAGTAGCTAACCCATAATAATTCAGGTCTATTACCAAGCAAAGCAGCTTAAAACTAAAAAGGAAGCAAACAGATGGGAGAACATCAACATCAAATAGCAACATCCATAGATTTCAATCATTTTACAACAATGGTTGAGATCTTACCATTTGAAAGATGATAGTGTGAAGAAAAAAGTATTTTGTTTTTGCTCATTTACGTTTTTGCACGGTAAATATTAAGCATGTTTAGAGTAGTTAAATAGAACTGTTTCACCTAAGATTACACATAACTCCATCATCATAGTTGATTGAGGTGAATGTGGAACAATCTCCACATCTATTGACAAGAAATGAGTTACTACATTAGAGAGAATATTGGGCCGTTACTCGTTAGTCATTTCATTTACAAATGTTCAGGAAAGAGAACCATCAAAGGTGAATGACACAAGCTAAGCCATGGAGAAAGACTCCAGTACAGTCATTAGATAATGCCTTAATCAATGTTTATTCTTATTGTCGGTTGCTAAAACTTTCTACCAATTGGTGATGTTTATTGTAAATGCAGAAAAGGAGCTGATTAACGTTTTGATTTAAAAGTATGATCCGATATGAAGATACCAGATACTTGTACTAGCTCCAATTACTTCCAGGGGCGAAGCTACATGTCTTAAAGGGTGGTCAACTTACCATCCTTCGCCAGAAAATTACACTGTGTATAAAGGTAAAATATTAGATTTTAGAGTTATATAACATATATTGAAAACTCTTTGTGGGGGAGTTTTTCTCCCTTCTTTCAAGTTTGAACACCCTTAAGAAAATTCCTTACTTAACCACTGATTACATCCCTAACTCAGCCTTTGATAAGGAATTAGGTCTCACTTTTTTAGGTACATTACTTGCCAGCAGTAAAGCCAACTAAGCAATTCGAAAATAGTTGAAAGAAAATTTGAAACACATATGATAGTGTTCATTTCATCCTAGCTCAATCTTACACTACCAAATGTCCAAAATAGATGCTAAGAAAATACTCAAATTAGACTTCTACCTTTTTCATATGAAAATGAATTTCTAATCCTTTTTTTTATGGTTACACTGATTAAATGCAAGAGGCACTAGATTTCAACATAAATCTAGAGGATCAACTGAAACCGATAGAAAAGAAAGAGAAACTGAACCTGAGTGAATGCGTCAGGATCGTGAGGGAACTCATTGATCACTTCGACTGAGTAAAGTTGATTAGACGGCATATCGGATAAAAACACGCCTTCCTTTGTCGATGAAGTATTTAAAAAAACTATTAAACAAACAACTAGGATTAAAAAGACAAGGACGGAGATTTTTCTGTAATGGAGAAGAAAAGGAGAGGCAGAAGCCATTGAAGGTTGTTGAGGTAGGAGGTTAATTCTTCTACTATTAAATTTCTTTCTCATCCTTGCGCCTGACATGTGGTTGACACCTCAGCCACGAGGGTCATGGATAACTCCGGGGAAGAGCACGCCGGAGCGACGACGGAGATTCGCGAGGGGTTGGCAGATTTACGTGGGCAGTCTAGATGAAAGGCGTTGTCGTCGAATACCAATTGCCAAGTTTGACTAACAGCATCAAGATTTCGACTGTACCACATAAGTTTTCGATCGGTTACAATCACCCATAACAATTTCAGAAATTATTTATATTCAATAGCTTAAAAAACTTATAAAATTTGTAAATTTTTATATATGACATACATAATGTATACATGTATACAAAAAAAAATATTTTTTCGACTATTATTTTGAGAACGACTATAAAGTGTCATTTTCCTAATTTCTTTTCTGAATAACTTATTGGGGCAAAAGGCCCTTTGATGGCGTGTATGCGTAACGCATTAACCCACGTGAGTTATAAGTGTATTTATCAAATGCGAATTATAAGTCACAATTGATGAATGCGTACAAGTCGTGCGATTTATAAGTCGCAATTGGTGAATGTGATTTATAAGTCGCAATTGAGGAATGCGATTTAAAAGTCGTAATTGATGAATACAATTTATAAGTCGCAATACTTATAAGTCTCAATTGATGAATGCGATTTATAAGTCGCAATTGTCATAAGTAGAGGGAGAGCTACCGGGCCAGACGAAATTCTGGTAGAATTTTGGAGGTGTGTGGGTAAACCAGACTTGGAGTGTCTGATTAGGCTGTTTAATGTTATTTTCAGGACAAAGAGTATGCCGGAGGAATAGAGGTGGAGTAGGGTAGTTCATTGTACAAGAACAAGGTGATATCTAGAGTTGTAACAACTATAGGGGTATCAAATTACTGAGTCATACCATGAAAGTTTGGAGTGGGTGGTAGAAGTGAGGGTGAGAAGAACGGTGTCTATTTCAGATAACCAGTTCGAGTTCATGCAGGGGCATTCTACTAGGGATGTTATCCACCTTATTAGGAGGTTGGTGGAACAGTACAGGGATAGGAAGAAGGATCTGCATTTGGTGTTTATTGATCTCGAGAAAGCGTATGACAAGGTTTCTAGAGAGGTTCTATGGAGATACCTGAAGGAAAAAGGTGTGCATATTACTTACATTAGGGTGATTAAGGACATATATGATGGAGCTAAGATTCGGGTTAGGTGGGAGGTCGCTCAGAGAATTTTTTGATTGTTATGTGGTTACACGGGTCTGGGCTCAGCCTATTCCTATTTTCCCTAGTGATAGATACACTGACACACCATATTCAAGGGGGCGCCATGGTATATGTTATTTGCTAACAACACAGTTCTAATTGATGAGACGTGAGGCAGCGTCAACGTGAGGCTACTGGTTTGGACACATGCCCTTTAGTCTAAGGGTTTCAAGTTGAGCAGGATTAAAACGAAATACCTAAAGTGCAAGTTCAGCATCGAGCCGACGAAAGCGAAATTAGACGTGAGGATTGAATCATAAGTTATACCCAAAAGGGGCAGTTTCAAGTACTTGGGGTCGATAATACAAGGGGATAGGGAGATCGACGAGGATGTCACACACCGTATAGAGGTGGGTGGATGAAGTGGAGGTTAGCATCTGGAGATCTGTGTAATAAGAAAGTGCTACTGATACTCAAGTAATTTTTATAGTGCAATGGTTAGATAAGCCGTGTTGTATGGGGCTGAGTGTCGGCCAGTTAAGAACTCACATATCCAGAAGATGAAAGCAGCAGAAATGAGGATATTGAGGTGGATGTGCGGGAATACTAAGATGGATAAGATTACGAATGAAGGTATTCGGGAGAAGGTGGGCGCGGCCCCCATGGATGACAAGCTATTGAAAACAACGCTTAGATGGTTCGGGTATATTTAGAGGAGAAGCTAATGTTTTATACTTTAATACCACACAAGAAAGGGTGATTTGTGTGGTGACCAATTTTTCGCTTAACCTGATTATGGAAGGACCTGGTTCTTCTAAGTGTTCCTTAATATACTATTGCATAAATAGTAAATGCGGAAACTAAAGAACACAAGTATTTTACGTAGAAAATACCTGGCTCAAAAGGTGAAAAAATTACGACCTACTTTCCAGTAGAATTTTTCCAAACTCTCCACTAAAATCACTGAGCCAAAAACTACATTTACAAAAACTCTTTTGTAAACCTAGGACTAGCTCTAATCTCATTGTAGCACACAACCTTTAAGTGTTACGATAACTTCAAGTTAACTATAACTTGAAAACTCTGAGTACCTATAACAATTGCCTCTGGAAAAAGCTGAAAGGTACAATATGAAAATACCTACTACAATTGAACTAGAATAAAATACAGACACTTGGAACTTGTTCTTCTATATGGTTCATGTAGCTTCGGGTTTGCACACTTGAATCTCACACGAACTGCTTGCAAAATTGCCTTGCTATTTTTCTCTCAATTCATGTTTAACTGCTGCTTATGTGTGTTACCTGTAAAAGAGAACAACGCTGATATTTATAGAGTTATTAAATAAAGATTAACTAGAATTCTGATGCTATTTTTCCTTGGTGGAAGAGTTCTAGTTGATCTCAACCTCTAACTCCTTCCCTATCTTGAACACTGTTCTCTTTGAGTAAGGAGTTCTTCTCCTTATCAATTATGCAACCTTTTCGATCATTATTAGGAGATATTAATTCTGTCATGTTAGGTTTATCTCCTTCAGGTGCATCCCACACGCTCAAGTTTGTCCGTATTTGTGCTCAACAGGGATGGACCTGGTTCATGTCTGAGTTCCTTTGTTAGTATTCAAAACTAACCTTTACTTGAGCCAATAAATTCTCCCTTTTTGATGATGACAAACTCTGTACTTTTCATACACTTAGGACCTGTTTAAACTCAACTCAACATCAACACAATGTTAGATACATTTTTCACTTATCATCCAGGACCAGGTTTATTAGGTTATAAACATCATTGTTTAGAGTATAAAGCACAACTTCTTTTCCCTTTTTGGCATCATCGAAAAGTGACATAAAAAATGTGTAATACCCAAATTTTAAAAAATACTCATGGCCACTGGGGCAACTACAAATGCATTCACGGATTAATCATCAATAATCAACTTAAAATTCAAACTATCAAAGAGATATTCAGTCAATAAGTGCAAAAGCAACAAACTTCATTGATAGAGAATATGATTGTGCCACAATCCACAAAAAGAAACAAAAACATTTAAAATATAAGCAACAAAAAGAAACATCCGGAATATGGGTCACTGAAAGGTCTAGGCAGGGCTAGGAAATGAAGGCTTGGAAGAACTGGGAGCTTGGGTTTTGGCTTGGAGAAGGTGTAGCATGTCTTGAAGAATTCCGTTATTCTTCTCCATTTCCTTTGTGAGCTCAGTTTTGAGAGCATCTCTCTCAGATTCTACCTCCGCCAAACGAGTCTTCAGCCTTGCTATCCCAGTATCCTTTGCCCCACTCTCATGTACTTGGGCTCTGACTTTGTTGTTGACATGTGTCTTTTTGGATGAACCAAGTTCATTGGGAATGGCATTGATCTCATAATCACAAGCAATAAGAGTATTGATTCCAAAATGGTCTTTGCTTGTGGCCATCTCCCACTTTCACAGTGCCACCTTACAATGAGCAAGAACAATAGTAGGAATGAAACCTTAAAGAAAGGCATGGGCCTTGGATCCATTGATAATCCGATCTAGAAACTTAATTATAAACCTAGGATGGTTGATCTCCCGCTCACTATCCAAACATTCCATCAAAACCAAATCTATGTAGTTGACAATGTGCCTTCTTTCCTGCCTAGGCAGCACTGATTTGTTGACGAATTCAAACAACAGCTTGTGGGGTGGCTTTATTTCACTCTTATAAATAGCCCTAGGCTCACTTTCTTCTTCATTATCACAAAATTTCTTAGTTATGGCTAGGGCAGTAGGAAGAGAGCCCAGACTTGGTCATTTCTGCTTTGTATAATCATCATAACCTTCAGAGGTATACCTTTGTATCAAAGGAAATTTGAACCCCTTTCACCAGGCCGGTGACTCGGCCATCCTTTACCTCAGCATTAGCCATAAATTCAACCATCTCATTCCTTGCTAGTCTTCCATCTAACTGAAGGACCATGTCCTTCCAGCTCTGTACCTCTAGCTTTTCAAGCAGTAGAACCATCCCTTCTTCCTCCAAATCTTTCAAGCCTTTCAAGAGAATTCGTTTGCCAAACTTGGCCAACTTGTACTTTTCATAATCAAACTCATCCTCCTCTTCACCACTCCATTCTTCTTCTTCAGTAATTTTCAATTGCTTGGCTTTCACTACAGACTTGGTCCGTTTAGCCAAGGTAGAGGGTTCAACAGACTTAGATATAGATGAAGACGTCTTTGAGAAAGTCTTGGCTTTCTTAGGCTTGGGCGTCCGAATCTCAACCTCAACAGTCACTATTTCACCTTGATGGACCAGGTCCATCTCATCCACTTCAACAACCTCAACAGGCTCAACCACCTTTTCTTTACCATTTTCCACTCTTTTCCTCTTACTCTCCTCTAAAGCTCTCTGCAAATCCTCCTCACTTTGCTTTAACTTGCTCCTTGTAGTTCTTCCTCTTAGGAGAAGAATTTCAGAAGTCTTAGAAAGAGCTACCTTCTTTTTCTTGTTGGCTCTTGCTGTTCCAGGGGTTGTTGCTTTAGGGGTTCTTTTCTCCTTGGGTTTGTAACTGTCACCTATCTTTTTCAAGAGATCATCCAGTGTTTCCTCGACAGATGAACCAAGTTCATCTGTTTGCTTTCTAAGGTTCAATAGCCTTTCCGCGGCTTCTCCTGGTCCACTTCCCCCTGTGTAATTGCTACTTTCTTCCACCTTGCCTAGCTCAGCTCCACAGATAGCCTTTCCGACAGTTTCAGAGGTGGGTAAAGAATCAGCTACTTCTTTCCCTATTCCTCTCTCATCACTTCGCACACCCTCACTCTCTTTTTCTTTTTCTCTTTTATTTTTTACCTCCTCTCCTTCTTGACTCAGATGTTTTCACATCCATCACAGACCCAACCAATATAAATCTATTTTCCAAATTTTTGTCCAAATCAGAGATGACCTCAGTAGAGGGATTTTCCATAGATGTTGCCTGCTTAGAATCGGAAGACCTGTTTCCTCCCCTCCCCCCAGTTGCCGACTTGAAAGATTCATCAGAATTTTGGGAGTCTTGGGCTTGACTAGCCTGTAAATCTGCGTTTAATTTCCTTGAAAGCACACATGTAGCCACAGTTTTTTGAGCAAGCATTTTTACTCGCCTTGTCCTAGGTTGAGGGGTAATGCTAGGTTGAGAAGTAGTTGAGGAATCAGAGGGGTTAGGTGGAGGAGGTGTACCATGGTTATCTTGAGGGTTAGTCATTTCTCTTGATTCTGCGAGGAAGAAGATGGGTGGGTTGAATTTTGGAAGAAAAGAGAAGAGAGAGATTTTGACAATTTTAGGGAATTATGAGAGTAGCAGGGATGATGATGATGATGGATTTAAAAGAGGAAGGCAATTTATACACAACGACATGTTTTAGTAGTCAAATAGAAGTCTAGTCATCCTAAATTTCAGTTTGAATAGTCGGTTAGGCTTCCCAAGAATCTAGATGATTTAATACGCTGAGGATTCTTGTTGAAACGGAACTGGTTCAAACTTAATTAGATAGGCTTTTTGTCACAACCCAAATTTACATACCCGGTCGTGATGGCACCTCTCGTGGAGACAAGGTCAGCCAGTCAACCCAATTCATCCTTTAAAAATAATTAGTTAACGCAATTATAGTGCAACATGGTTTAATAATACCAAATAGCGGAAATATATATAAAAATATGCGGAAATCTAACCCAACACAGCCCTAACCGGGATGTTACAAGTCACGAACATCTAAAGGAGACTGAACACCATTATATGTCCAATAATATATATATAAAAATAAAATTTGGAGTTCAAAAGATGAAGTCCGGTGCCGCGAACGCTGGCGGTCACCTTGCTCGGCTTCAATAATAATGCCTTCAATCTGCTAATAACCCGCTACCGGGGGGAACAATACCTGCAACTACACGCGAGGTGCAGGGAGTAAAGTGAGTACTCCAACTCAGTGAGTAATAAAAGTAAATAATAGCTGAAAGCAAGAAATCACGTAAGGCACTCCATCATGCTATATAGAACAGTACAACCCCTTTTGAGAAGAACAGTAAAATCGTGAAATCCTTTAGAAAACATCTGGGCTCAGTTAAAACCTCTTTTGAAAATATTCCTTTTCAACAGTTGTGAAAATAATTTCAACAAGTAAGAAATAATCAGAAATCTGCCCTTCGGGCTCAATATCAACCTCTCAGTACAGTATCAGCCCCGCGGGCTCACTCCCAACTCACAAAGTACAACATCAGCCTCTCGGGCACAACACTCCATTAACAAATAACGCCAGGGTATCTGGTAAACAGTGCAAGAAGTAGCATGGATGCCAATGATATGAGTGCTGAATGTCATGACAACATTACAAAATAAGAACAAATGCATGAGTGCAATGCAATACATATGACGGTACACTCTAGTACCCGCTGCGGCGTGCAGCCCGCTCTATTTATTTATCGTCGACATCGCTCACTGGGTGTGTATAGACTCCGGAGGGGCTCCTACAGCCCAAGCGCAATAACAAGCCATCTCGTGGCATCAATCAAATCCTGGTCTGTCATTTTTACCTGACCAATTCATATCCCACAGTGCCATTGTTACCACTGTTTCAAGTCACATCATACAGTGTCATTGTTACCACTGTTTCAAGTCACATCATATAGTGTCATTGTTACCACTGTTTCCAAATCACAGCTGCGGCGCGCAGTNTTTTCAAAACTTAGAAGTATGACTGAGTTGCAAAAACAGTATTTAGAACCTTGGACTAAAACCAAATGATATGCAAGATATGCTAAAACAGTAATATCAATCCCCCGAAGGATTCACATAGTTGGCACGAAGCCCAAACATGGCAGTCAGCCCATAGTATGATGACACAAGTAGTTTCAGTCAAATACACGGTAAAATCAACAATCGGGACGGACCAAGTCACAATCCCCGACGGTGATCTACCCCACGCTCATATCCGTTGTGCAAGTCACCTCAATACAACACTATGATGTGCAAATCCGGGGTTTCAAACCCTCAGGATATCATTTACAAGTATTACTCACCTCGAACCGGTGAAATCTCTAGCTCGCGATGCCTTTGCCCCTCAAACCGGCCTCCGCGCGCGTCAAATCTATCCAAAATCAGAGCGAATACATCACAATATGCAAATGGGACAATACCCAATCGAAAACAATCAAAAGATATCGAAATTCACGAAATTTGCAAGAACCCGAGCCCCGGGCCCACGTCTCGAAAAATTATAAAATTAATATCAACGGATTCCTTATCTCGCCGTGAGTCCGTACATACCAAGAACACCC
>MU771708.1:8944-22794 GCA_026770625.1 Nicotiana glauca | reverse complement strand
ACACAACATAGCTGAAATTACCCAATCCAGTCTAGCCCATAATTCACAGAGCTACCTTTTCACTTCTGAAACCATCAATACGATCAAAACCTCACACCTATACTTTGAATAGTCTCGAACCAGCTATAATAACCCATACCTGCAACCTCCGGTGAAACCATATGATATACCACATGATCCAAACACTCGAAACAATGGACTCTATTCAGAACAGTTGCCCACAATAACCAAATATCGATAGAAAATCTCTTATTAGCTAAAGTTTTATTCCATCACTTTCGCATACTGCCAACGATAAATAAAATACGCGATAAACCATAACCATCCCTCAGATTACCCATACATGAAGCCACTCCCATTTTGACTAATACCATAACAGATTTCTGGGCTGAACCCCGATATTATCCTTCTAACCAGCTGAGATCAAATCTATTCGTATTCATTAATGACTCCAACGATCATCTCGAATCTACACACCACTGTGGTGATATGACACCTCAACTCAGGCCTAAGCCACAACTTGCATAATAGACGTACCAATGAGGAACAGTCTGAACATACTCAAATCATGTCAAATGACTCAAACGAAAGAGCTATAACTCAAGTTCATCAGTATCATCACAACACAAGGCTGAGACCCCGTCTCACATCATAGAGATAGAACACCTGAACCTACCTCGAAAGGTCATAACTCCACATAGCCTCGCTACAATGCACGATCCTACCCAAACATTGTTGCACCTGACATATCTCACGTCGCTACGCTCAAAATCAACAGCCACACACAATTTGAAGTCTGAAACCAAGGCAATCCATTACACGCATGGTGACCCAAATAACATACGACACGCAACCCGATAAGTCATAACAATACTCCATTTACTGAGCAACACTTAATTACTCTTCCCGCTCGACTCTCTCTATAAATCCTCAATAGAACCACACCACATGTGTCCATGTCCAACAAATCATAACGTCTCACAGCACAGAAAGCAACTCATAGGTCTCATTAGATCACTAACAAGCTCAATAGCGATCGAATCAGCCTATCTTTCATCAATACAATTTGGGGCCAACCAATCCAACTCAAGTGAAACACGTAGCCACCTCGGCCTGCTAACGAACTCAATACCAAGAAGCCTGAAACTGTTCCTTCCACTACTATGACTCCTGCCAGAGTCGTACGATACGGTGTCCGACACCAAATTAATACCAAAATCCACAATCTCGCCCGGCGACATGCCCGGCCACAAGGAACGCATCCGAAAAAGTCCCTCAATACTGGAACTGAATCAATGGTAGAAACCTCTGTACTGATATCCGCCACGAAGGCCAATTATGAAAAGCAATCGTTCCCAGTCGTCCGTTGGTCTTTGGAACACAAATCATTCTGCTAGAACATAGTCTGATGCACCTCACCACGCAACCTGTGGCATTTTCCGACATAGTCCATAGCACCGTAGTCTAGAATAACCCATACTGAGACAACCAGTCTACAGCTCAACATCATAACCAAAATCTAACATACCAATAAGAAAGATCCACTCGGGCCTCCAAATCCCAATAGTCGCCAAATATTATCGACATCCACGATCCACAACCACTGCATAGCCTGAACATGAGAACTCCCAGTCTCCAACTCCATATAGTATACGAATCACTGTACCTGATCCCAATTTCCACCGTGCAATACACGCACACATTTGATACTCATTCATTCCATGACAGATACTCAATATTTACCTGTGCTACTGAGCAAACTCGAATAGCACCAGTGGACCCAACAAGAACATGCCGCAATAATACTAAAATATAATCAGTTTAATCATATTACCTTTTTCTGAGACATATACTCTCGTCAAATCACTTCCACTTTGCAATACCATTTTCCCTAATCACCCGAAGATCATTTATCTAATCACTTAGAAGGAATCATTACACAACCCATGCATGACATACACAGGTCTTATTCAAATTCTTACAATACTGACACGACTGATGAGATCTGTATACATTCATAACTACTACCGAAACAACAATTCATTAGTTCTATACTCTTGGCAAGAACTATCACCTCGTTCTGAACCAAACAATGGTTTTAGCCCCTTAATTTACTTCATATGCTCAGATTGCACTGATCTCGAATTCAATGATCTCGCCTCACCCAGTACGAACTGCTCAGGCAATGAGCCACCCAGACATGGTCAAGGTCGCACATGTGAACCAAACAATGTGCCAATAGGCTACCAATTCGAACGCAATACAAAAGAAAATGAGCTCTGGAAGGAATTACCAAATCCCACGCACTAATACAGACTTTTCTTGGAAAACAGGAAGCAAGGCATACAAAGATAACATATAGAAAACTATACTCGATATCACACGGTTGCAGCGTGCAACTCGATCCAGATAACATACCCATGGCGGCGTGCCACCCTATTCACACATAGATCTCGCATAAGGAGGTACACATCGAGCCAAATCTGCTCATTATAACAAAATACTGAATATCGGTCATAAGCATGCTAAAGTGCATAACATCATCCCTGAGGGATATTTAGCGTTATAAACTACAAAACTCAAGCACAACTGAGGTATGATATACAATCTGAATGTCAAGAGCCAAGTTTCTCAGGTAACATCATTCCTACACGGATTCTCAACACATAAGCAATTTCTCAAGCCATTTCACAAATCACACGGCGTACCTCCAAACCACCGGTCGCATTAACGCTGAAAAGCGATCAAGAATCATTAACCAGGGCGCAAATCCCTTTCTGCATAACACCATTCTCAGGTGATGCTGAAGACAATACCAATTTACCTTAGCAATCTAACTTCTTTCCTGCTCATCCGAGCTCATGACATCTTTGTCAAAATTTTCCTTCGCTCGTGCCATTCTCGGCCTAGTTTCCGCAACCAGGACTGATTTTCCAATATGCCTCAAATCGAAACCGACAAAATGCATAATCGTACAATCAGCTAGCCAACGACAACCTCCCCAACTTGGCTCAAAGCCATAGATCAAAACACATAATAGTCATAACGCATATACTCCACTGCTGGCTTAGTACCATAGTGAGATTAAACTCAAATCCTCTATAAGCTTGTGTAAACACATTTCATCTAGTACTGTAACTCTTTGAAAATCTCGCAACAGTTAAACTCACTCTCTTAAGAGAACCAAAAATTTAAATCTCAACACGTATATTTTGCTTGTAAATGAGATCTTCTAACAGACAACATAAGGATCATACCACTTCAGAACACTCCGCGGGAGACAATCCACCTGCTTCGCCTCAATCTAACATTTTTGTATACCTTCCACACATTACTCAGTCACTTAGTCTTCCTGAGTCTGAACTCATATTGCAACATGAAATTTACTTCTTTCTCAACTGGAAACATGAAAAAGTTCTTCACGCGCCTATAACTCGGGGCTATACCTTGAATCATGATGGAATTCAAATGCCTAGTAGTTCACCTACATCCAGCAAGTCTTCCTCGACCATTCCAAGTTACACAGATACATCTCGCAGTACTAACATACTCATCACGTAGCTACCCAGCCGCCATTCCCACTAATAAGGACAATACCAAATATATAGGTTCAAAACACTTGCTCACGCAATCAACACCTCGGTGCTCAAGCCATAGGCAAAGATCCGGCCTCAAGTCTCCTAGACTAGCCCAATATACACTCACAGAGATCACGTCTCACCCCTCGATCGTAGATTTACAAGCCCTCAAGGCACATCAAATTCTGAACGATCATGCACTCGTTCGAACACGTGGAAGGAATTTCAAGAGTTTCTTTTCAAGCTGAATCAAAGACGCACGATAAGAATTCAAGTATGTGAAGTTTTCCTAAAAGTTATGCAGCCTCTCGAGGATAAATACAGACATCTCCGTACCGATCTGCGAGACTCTACTAAACCTGCTCATGACTCGTGAGACCTAGTAACCTAGGCTCGGATACCAACTTGTCACAACACAAATTTACATACCCGATCGTGATGGCACCTCTCGCGGAGACAAGGCCAGCCAGTCAACCCAATTCATCCTTTAAAAATACTTATTTAACGCAATTATAGTGCAACATGGTTTAATAATACCAAATAGCGGAAATATATATAAAAATATGCGAAAATCTAACCCTACACAGCCCTAACCTAGATGTCACAAGTCACGAGTATCTAAAGGAGACTGAACACCATTATATGGCAAATAATATATATACAAAAATAAAATCTGGAGTTCAAAAGATGAAGTCCGGTACCGCAAACGCTGGCGGTCACATTGCTCAGCTTTAATAATAATGCCTTCAATCTGCTAATAACCCACTACCGGGGGGGACAATACCTGCAACTGCACGCTAGGTGCAGGGAGTAAAGTGAGTACTCCAACTCAGTGAGTAATAAAAGTAAATAATAGCTGAAAACAAGAAATCACGTTAGGCACTCCATCATGCTATATAGAACAGTACAACCCCTTTTGAGAAGAACAGTAAGACCGTGAAATCCTTTAGAAAACAACTGGGCTCAGTTAAAACCTCTTTTGAAAATATTCCTTTTCAACAGTTGCAAAAATAATTTCAACAAGTAAGAAATAATCAGAAATCTGCCCCTTAGGCTCAATATCAACCTCTCAGTACAGTATCTGCCCCGCGGGCTCACTCCCAACTCACAAAGTACAACATCAGCCTCTCAGGCATAACACTCCATTAACAAATAACACTAGGGTATCTGGTAAACAGTGCAAGAAGTAGCTTGGATGCCAATGATATGAGTGCTGAATTTCATGACAACATTAAAAAATAAGAACAAATGCATGAGTGCAGTGCAATACATATGATGGTACACTCTAGTACCCGCTGCGGCGTGCAGCCCGCTCCATTTATTTATCGTCGACGGCGCTCACTGGGGTGTGTACAGACTCCGAAGGGGCTCCTACAGCCCAAGCGCAATAACAAGCCATCTCGTGGCATCAATCAAATCTTGGTCAGTCATTGTTACCTGACCAATTCATATCCCACAGTGCCATTGTTACCACTGTTTCAAGTCACATCATACAGTGTCATTGTTACCACTGTTTCAAGTCATATCATACAGTGTCATTGTTACCACTGTTTCAAAATCACAGCTGCGGCACGCAGCCCAATCCATGCTCAGTCCAGAAATCAACATATGCCCCTTGGGCATTTGTAAAATATCATTTGAGTTTTCAAAACTTAAAAGTATGACTGAGTTGCAAAAACAGTATTTAGAACCTTGGACTGAAACCAAATGATATGCAAGATATGCTAAAACGATAATATCAATCCCCGAAGGATTCACATAGTTGGCACGAAACCCAAACAAGCCAGTCAGCCCATAGTATGATGATACAAGTAGTTTCAGTCAAATACACGGTAAAACCAACAACCGGGACGGACCAAGTCACAATCCCCAATGGTGCTCTACCCCACACTCATATCCGTCGTGCAAGTCACCTTAATACAGCACTATGATTTGCAAATCCGGGGTTTCAAACCCTCAGGATATCATTTACAAGTATTACTCACCTCGAACCGGTAAATCTCTAGCTCTCGACGCCTTTGCCCCTCAAACCGGCCTCCACGCACGTCAAATCTATCCAAAATCAGAGCAAATACATCACAATATGCAAATGGGACAATACCCAATCGAAAATAATCGAAAAATATCGAAATTCACGAAATTTGCAAAAACCCGAGCCCCGATCCCACGTCTCGAAAAATTATAAAATTAACATCAACGGATTCCTTATCTCGCCACGAGTCCGTACATACCAAGAACACCCAAATCGTACCACAAATTGCCCTTCAAATCCCAAATTTAGATATTCAATCTCAAGCCCTAATTTCTTAGAATTTGGCTATATTTTCATGAATTTCAAGGATGATTTCACAACAAAATCATGTATTTAGTTCATAGGACTTATCTCCAGTCACTTCCCGTCAAAACCCCTTCAATTCCCGTCCAAAAGCTCTCAAGAATGACCAAAAATGGTGGAAAAATGGGTTGGGTTCGCGGATGAAATATTTTTAACATTCTGTCCGGGTACTGTAGCTAACACTATGCGATCGCATAGAACAAAATTCCTGGGCATTGTAGCTAACCCTATGCGATTGCATAGAATAAATTTCTGGGTACTGTAGCTAACCCTATGCGATCGCATAGAACAAAATTGTTGTGCACTGACTGCTGCATTTCTGCAGCATTTTCCAACTTCAAAAATTCCCATTAGCCATCCGAAATCACCCCGAGGCCCCCGGGACCTCAACCAAAAATACCAATACATCCTATAACGTTATTCAAACTTGTTCTAATCATAAATATACATCCAACAACACTAAAACCATCAAATTACATCGGATTCAAGCCTAAGTTTCTTCAAAACTTCCAAAATGCGCATTCGATCAAAAACCCGACCAAACGATGTCCGAATGACCTGATAATTTGCACACATATCCAAAATCACCCAACGAAGCTACAACAACTCTCGGAATTCCATTCCGACCCTCGGATCAAAATCTCACCTATCAACCGGAATTCGCCAAAATACTAACTTCGCCAATTCAAGCCTAATTCTACACCGGACCTCCAAAATTACTTTCGATCACACTCCTAAGTCACAAATCATCCCCCAAAGCTAATCGAATCATCATAATTCAAATCCGAGCCTCTAACACATAAGTCAACGTCCGTTTGACTTTTCTAAAACAAACCTTTCTTAAAGAGACTAAGTGACTCATTTCCTACTAAAACCAATCCAAATCGACTCGATCACCTCAAATACTGATAATGAAGCATAGAGAAACATAAGATGGGGGAAATCAGAGCAACAACACATGAGACGACGGGTCGGGTTGTCACACTTTTAAAGATTTTGGACTTGGGTAGGACTCTACTCATGATTTAAATATTAGTATTTCAAATTGTGCTAAGTGTAAAAAACATACCTCGCTATTCAGATGAACCAGCACTGATGAACCAGGTTCTTCATTGAGAATCCTCTTGACATGTCTCAATTTTCCAAAATAGAGAATTTTTGTTAGAGACCAATGAGTCATATTAACACATGGCACAGGAGTACATTATTTACAATATGAGACTGAGCAAAGATTAATCTAGTTATTTACACAAATTTAAGATTTTCCAACCCAAAAAAAGATTCATTTTTTTCAATTGTGCATTCTGAAATGGTTCCATGAGGTGATCTTAATCATTCCTAATTCTAGCATGTTTCTTTCAAAGTTCTCTCTACTCATTACTTTTATAAATGTGTCAGCAATCTGCTTATCAGTAGCACAAAACTCTACAGTGATCAAGCCTTTCTCATAGTTGTCCCTTAAAAATGGTGCCTAAGATCTATGTGCTTAGTTCTCTTATGATGAACCAGGTTCTTTGTCATACTAATAGCATTAATGTTATCACAAAAAATAACGATGCGACCAACATCAGTTCCAAAAACCATTAACTGGTGTTTGATCTACAACAATTGAGCATAATATGAAGCAACATGAACTAAAAAAGTGCACCATACATGAGGTGCTATTCCTGTCTACAAGGAAACTTGTGTAATCAGCGTCAACATATTCCACTAGGTTAAAATTACTACCTTTTGGATACCAAAGGCAAAGGTCAGTGATGCCTTTCAAGTATCTCAATATTCTCTTGACAACAATCAAGTGAGATTCTTTTGGATTTGCTTGAAATCGAGCACAAAGCCCTACACTGAAAACAATATCAGATCTGCTAGCAGTAAGATATAAAAGTGAACCAATCATTTCCATATACAACTTTTGATCAACAGATGAACCAGGTTCATCTATATCCAATTTTGTGGTTGTTGCAATAGGAGAATTGATTTCCTTTGATTCTTCCATTTTAAACTGCTTAAGCAACTCTTTTACATATTTCTGCTGATGGATCATAGTTTCATTTAATTTGTAAGCCTAAAAAGAAATTAAGCTCACCCATCATACTCATTTCAAATTTACTCTCCATTAGTTTAGCAAATTCCTTACTTAGTTTTTCAGTAGTTGCTCCAAATATTATGTCATCAACATATATCTGTACTACTAGAATATCTTTACCCTTTTCCTTCAAGAATATAGTGTTATCAATTTTACCTCTCTTGTAATCATGTTCAAGCAAAAAATTTGATAATCTTTCATACCATGCTCTAGGGGCCTGCTTAAGTCCATAGAGTGCCTTGTCAAGTCTGTATACATGATCGGGACACTTCTTGCTTCCAAACCCCAGAGGTTGCTTGACAAACACTTCTTCCATTAAATAGCCATTAAGGAAGTCACTTTTGACGTCCATCTGGTGAAGAGTAAAATTCCATTTAAGCAGCAAAGTCTATGAAGAGTGTTATTGCTTCTAACCTTGCAACTGGAGCAAAGGTCTCATCATAATCTATTCCCTCCTCTTGGTTATATCCTTGAACTACCAATCTTGCCTTGTTCCTTGTAATAGTTCCATTTTTATCAAGTTTGTTTCCGAACACCCATTTTGTGCCAATTACTTATTTGTCCTTGGATCTTGGAACCAGATGCCAAACTTGACTTTTTTCAAACTGGTTGAATTCATCTTGTATTGCATTTACCAGTCTATATCTTGCAAAGCCTCAGCAATATTTTTAGGTTCAATAAGAGATAAGAAAGCATCAAAAGTACAAAGATTCTTTAATGAAGATCTGGTTTTAATTCCAGAGGTTGGATCAGTAATTATGTTCTTAATGGGATGAGAACTTTGGTACTTGTAAGGTTTCACAACCAATTGGTTTCCGCTTGATGTTTCTCCCATGTTTTGTTGCTGAGGAACATGCTCATGGACAGATTCTATTGAGGTATCAGATTCAATTCCTCTTTGTTCAGTTCCCTCTGTCAGGTTGTCCTGGATAGAAGAATCTATTCCATCAAATGTTCCTTCTTTTGGTGTAGCTTCAGCCTGGGCTATGATTTCATTTAAACTTCTTACCAGCCCAATATCTTCATCTTCATGTTCGTGTCTCTTATAAAGAATATTAGTTTCATCAAAGCCCATATGTACACGTTCTTCTACACATATAGTTATTTCATTGTACACTTTATAAGCTTTGCTATGTGAAGAATATCCCAAGAATACTGTCTCATCACTTCTGGGATCAAATTTACCTAGGGAGTCTTTTCTATTGTTGTGCACAAAGAACTTGCATCCAAATGTCCTAAGATGGTATATATTTGATTTTCTACCTTTAAGTAACCCACAGGGCATTTTCTCTACAAGAGGTCTAGTTAAGCACCTATTAATAATGTAACATGCAGTATTTACAGCTTCTGCCCAGAAATTATGGGGCAGTTTACTAGAAAGAAGCACAGTCCTAGCCATGTCTTCAAATGTCCTATTCTTTCTTTCAACTACTCCATTTTGTTGTGGACTCCTAGAAGCAGAAAAATTATGACCTATGCCATGCACATCACAAAATTCAGCAAACTTAGCATTTTTAAATTCAGTTCCATGATCAGACCTAATTGATGTAAGTTGATTACCTAGTTTTTTCTAACAAAAGAAGTACACATGTCAAATGCTTCATCTTTAGATGTTAAAAATAATGTCCAGGTGAACCTAGAGTAATCATTAATAAGCATCATTACATATCTTTTACCACCTCTACTTAAAGTTCTAATTGGACCATAGAGATCCATATAGACCAATTCCATCGATCTGGTTGTGCTTACCACTTTCTTGCATTTAAAAGTGGATCTTACCTGCTTCCGCTTTGCACAAGCCTCACAAACTTTGTCTTCCTTAAACTTGATATTAGGCAGCCCTATCACCAGGTCCTTAGAGACTAATTTGTTGGGTTGACCCAGACTTGCATGTCCAAGTCTCTTGTGCCAAAGGAGGGATCATTGTACAACACTCTTAAACAAGTGAGTTCATTTTCTGAAAGAGTGGACAGATCTATAATGTACATATTGTTTACTCTTTTCCCTGCAAAACAATCTTGTTAGTGGTAAGATTTATCACAAAATATTTGGTACGGGTGAATGCTACCAAGTTACCTCTGTCACACAGTTGTGATATACTGATTAGGCTGTATTTCAAGCCATCTATCAAATAGATATTCTCAATGGCGTGTGAGTCTGTCTTACCTACCTTTCTAACCCTAATGATCTCACATTTCTTACCATTTCCAAAGGAGAAATTACCTCATTTGAGGTCCTCAAGTGAAAGGAACTGGTTCTTGCTTCCTGTCATATGCTTTGAGTAGCCACTATCCATGTATCATATTTGACTGCTCCCCTCACTTGGACATGCAAAAGAAAATCAGGGGTTAGTCTTAGGAACCCAAACTAGCTTGGGTCCCTTTCTATAGGCAAAAGGGTGAATTAGATTCTTTTTAGCCCATCCAAGTAGCCTATTTTTTCCTTGAACAATTGTTTTGTTCTTTGACTAGCCTTTTTCTTTTGTAGTAAATTCACTTTTGTAGTGACTGGTATTACCACAGTGGGTGCAGATTTTGTTCTCAGGAAGTGTGATGTACTTGCTTTTAGGATCCTAGTTAGGTGCAGGGATCCCGTAGCCAAGTCCTCTCTTATTGCTACTATGGTATTTTTGTAGCCATGAAAGTGAATCAGAGGACCTATTCCATTTACAGGTTCTGTCTAGATCGTGCTTAACCTTGATTAGATCCTCCTTAGGAATCTTATCTTGTTATCTTTTTTGTACAACTCATCTTTCATTTTTTTCTAGATTTCTTCTAAAGTGAGATGTGTGTGATCAACTTTCTTTTTACCCGTTCCTAATTTCAGTTTTAAATTTTCAAACTAAGCTCTAGCATAATGGTGTCAAGTTCAAGAACCTAGTTCTTTAGCTCAACATTTTTACTATCACTTTCACTAGCCCTAAGTTCCAGATTTTTACACCTAGCTTTCAAATCATATATTCCTTAGATAAGTGTTCCTTTTCATTGTTTATGACCTCAGATTCATCAATGAAATCTAGAAGTAACTCAGATAGACTTTCTTTAGACAAAAACTTAATCTTGTCTTTGAAATGAATTACACTCACCTCAGATTCCTCATCAGATTCTCCAATGGCCATTAGTGCTTGTTCATCTCCATCTGCATCCTCTGAATCCTCATCTGAGCTTTCTCCCCAGGCAGCAACCATAGTCTTTGTTGATCCTTTGTTCTTCTTGGGATGAATTTGTTCCTTCTTCCTGTTTTTTCGTTCAGCCCTTTCCTTCTTCCATTTAATTTCCCACCGAGGATAGTTTTTGATGTGATGATTAGTCTTACCACACTTGTAGCAACCCTCATTAGTATGTTTCCAGGAACCCTTGGTTTGTTGTAGCTTGCACCTCTTGAGAAATCCTTTTCTCTCATTAGATACTTCTTGAAGTCCTTTGTAATCATAGCCATTTCATCCTCTTCTAGATCATTATCTTCAGTGATTCTGAGAGCCAGGATCCTTTCCTTCATGGGTGCATCCATCTTCATGGTTTGCCTTTTAAATTTATAGGCAGTGATATTTCCAACTAGCTCATCCAACTTAAGAGTGGAAATGTTCTTTGATTCCTGAATTGCAGGGATTTTGCTTTCCCAAGTGACTGGCAAAACACTTGTCAAAATTTTCTCAACTTTGTCTTCTTCAAGAATAGCCCTTCTAAGAGACTTAAGTTCACCTGTTAGCATGGTGACTCTTGTATATATCTTTTGGATGGTTTCACCTTCCTTTATGGTGAAATTCTCATATTGAGAATACATCAGTGTTCCTCTAGACCTTTCAATTAAAAAGTTCCTTCATGAGACACTTGCAAAGTGTCCAAGATTTCCTTAGCAGTGGTACAACTTTGAATTCTACTGTACTCGTCTGGACCAAGTCCACGCATAAGCCATTTCTTGGCCTTAACATTCTTTTCACATTTCCTCAAGTCCTCAGCACTGCAGTTAGCTCTTGTTTTTGGCATATCTACTCCTTTAGCATTCTTCTTCAAGGTAGCCAGGGACCATCAGTGACAATGTCTCATAGCTCATATTTTTCCACCTAGAGTAGTACTGGCCATTAAAGAGTGGAGGCCTGGCAGTGGATTTCCCTTCCCAGTTTCCAGGTGGTGCACCCATCTTAATCTGTTCCTAAGGTGTTAGCCTCTTTAAGGATAACTTGATCTGATAACAATTGATGTTTTATACTTTAATACTACACAAGATGGGAGCGGTGATTTGTGTGGTGACCAATTTTTTGCGTAACCTAATTATAGAAGGGTCTGGTTCTTCTAAGTGTTCCTTAATATACTATTGTAGAAATAGTAAATGCGGAAAGTAAAGAACATAAGTATTTTACATGGAAAACACCTAGCTCAAAAGGTGGAAAAACCACGGCCTACTTTCCAGTAGAATTTTTCCAAACTCTCCACTAAAATCACTTAGCCAAAAACTGCGTTTACAAAAACTCTTTTGTAAACCTAGGACTAACTCTAATCCCGTTATAGTACACAACCTCTAATTGTTGCTACAACTTCATGTTAACTCTAACTTGAAAAATTTAGGTACCTATTACAATTTTCTCTAGATAAAGCTAAAGGTACAATATAAAAACACCTACTATAATTGAACTAGAATAAAGACAAACACTTGGAACACAGTTCTTCTATCTTCTTGTTGTTGTTGTTGTTGTTGTTGTTATAAGTTGCATGCAATTTATAAGGCTTATAGATAAACATTTGATTATCTATTTTTCATTTGCCTCTCTACTCTCTCGGGGAGTGGTAAGGTCTACGTACACATTATCCTCCCAAGACCTCAGTCGTGAGATTTTACTAGGTCGTTATTATTGTTGTATCTATTTTTCATTTGAAGACTTAAACTAAGGTAACGGCCTATTGAACACCTAATCTATGCTAGAATTATGCAATTAGGCACGTAGTGCATGAAAGCCAGTTGTTCTTATGTGGAAAATATCGCCTATGATAATAAGACACTTCAGTCCAGAAAAAAATAATTTTTTATTTAAAAAAATTAAAATCCACCGTGCTTTTCAACCACTATCTTCATTAGTTGTTCTAAAAGAGTAACCTTTTCATGCTCATTTATACTTGGAAAAAGGAGGCGAGCTCACTATTATTGGTATGTCCTAAAACCAAATGGGAGTTTGTTGGATTTCTCATCTTCGAGTTATCTGGCTCATAGCTTTTGTTGCCTAAATGCCTGCTTTCTTTTATTTGTTTATGTCACGACCCAAAAATCACTATAGGCCGTGATGACGCCTAACGCCGCCGTCAAGCAAGCCAACGGCGATTGATCAAATTAATTACTCATTTTATTACTTTTTGTAATCATAATTTTTATTAAGGAAGGAAATTAACGCTTTTAAATCCACGGGAATGTACATAATTAGTAGTTTATAAAAAATAAAAAAAATCAATAATAATGTACAAATCCGTAAGCAACAACTAGCATATCCCAAAATCTGGTATCAGAAGTGCATGTGTATCTACTAAGGAGTACAATAGTATGCACTATCGTGGATCGAACGACACGAACTATAGAAGCATCTATTATACTATCGAGGCGAACAGCCTGGTCCCATTAGAGTGAGAAGATTTAACGGGTCCTTGACCCCACTCACAAATACACTTGTGAGTTATGAATTTTGAAGGAGAACTTTTTGATAAAAACGCATAGCGCCGGAGAAATTCGTAATAGGAGTATAATTATTCCGCGGCTAATTATGAAGCCCATCAAATCTTTACAATAACAAGTCTATCACTCTATGTAAGTCTAGTCTCAAGTCGTAATGCGAAATAAAAGAATTAAATGAGCAAAGCTAACTCAA
>MU771707.1:36781-88168 GCA_026770625.1 Nicotiana glauca | reverse complement strand
CACGAACTCCCTCTTCTCCAAGGTCCATAGGCATCCATTAGAGCTCTTCTTCACCAAAACTTCTGAGGTAAGTGTTGTTTAACTTGTCTTCTTCATTTTCCAACAATATCTTTTGAATTACTAGGCCTAAAACATGTGAAAATAGGTAGAAATTAGAGAAAATGGGTAGGGTTGGGGTTTTCAAATATTTCGCGAATTAGACCTCGTATTGGGGTCGAACTTGAAAGCAAATAATATATTTGGGCTCGTGGATGAATGGGTGAATTTATTTTGGTTCGAACCTCGTGTTTTGACCAAGCGGGCTCGGGGTCAATTTTTTTATAATTTCGGGCAGAATGTTTAGGAAAATATTTTTAGGCATTTGGATTGGATTGTTTAGTAATCAATTGTGTATAGATACGATTGGATTGAAGCCAAATTTGAAAGGAAAAGCGGTGCTTAAGGATTGAATTGGCCATAGAACTTCGAAGTAAGTATTTGATCTACCCTAACTTGAGGGAATAGGAGTTGAGTCATATTTTTTACTTGCTCATATTCGATTACGACGTATAGGCATGGTGACGAGTATCTATACATTGGTGTCTAGTATGACCGTGAGTCCTTACATTACGAATATTTGGATTTTGCTTTAGCTTTCATGTTTGAATGATGATTTCTATTAAAATTGTGAAAGTATATGAGATGATTGAACCCTTTGGAGCATTGGCTCAAGTGGTAAAATGAATAATAAGTAAGAAATGAAAGAAAGAGAAAGAAGTATTAAATAATTCCCTTTTATGAGATATTTTGTTAAATTGTTGGTATCTCCCTTGCCGGGAATTTTATTGCTTAATTGTTGTACCCTTGTCGGGGTTTAATTGTTTAATTATGTTCCCTTGCCGGGATTTCTATTACCGTTTTGTTTATTCCCTTGCCCTTATTTGAAATTGTTGTTTGGGTGAGAAAAGTGTAAAAGCACGAAGGGTGATGCCGTGCACTTATTGCTGTTTGTTATGATTTCTTATTGTTATCAGTTCAGGTGCATTAATTCTCTTATTCTACTATAACTGTGATTCTTTACTTGACATTTCCCTATTATGTGTTAATTGTTATTATTGAATTTATGCCATAATTGATACATGCTTATGTGAATTAATTGCTAGTTGTCATTATTTGTTTTCCTCAGTGAATCATAATTTTTGTGTACTTGTTGTCTTTTGAATTTGAATTAATTGTTGTGTTTGTTAGAGTAAATTATATTTGGAAGAACTATTGACTTAATGAAATGGGAGCGGATGGTACGCCTACCATAAGATATTTATGAAATGGGAGCGAGTGGTACGCCTACCACACATGATATATTGAAATGAGAGCGAGTGGTACGCCTTGTGAGCACGTGATTTTTGCCTCACATGAATTACTCCCACAAAATCAAAACAAAAATTGTCTGTTTTATTGTGTGCATTTTTGTGAATTTTTCGTGATATTTTTACTAATTGTTTGCGTTTGTGTGTGCATGTTTATTTTCTTAAATTAATGAAAATACAAAAAAAGATGTTGCATTTGCATTCTAGGATTTAATTTTACGATTAGGAGTAATCAAGTGTGCTTTACAAAAATGAAAAAATAAAAAAAAATAATGTAATTTGTATTTTTTAGCCTTTAATGTCCAAATTGTGTGATTTTATTTTTAATTAGTATTTAATTTGTGTGATAATTATTATTAGGAGTTAATTAACATTTTTAGTTAATTTTTGATTTTATAATTTAATCTAGGATTTTGGTTTTAATTTAGGAATTAAAAAGGAAATAAACAGAAAAGAACAAAAATAGGAAGAAAATCGGATTTGGCCAGTCCAAAATAACCCCAAAACCAGGCCCAAAACACCCCTTACCCGGTCCTATTAAGCTGGCAAAACGACCGTCCAAACGACGTCGTTTTTTTGTCACGCTCGATCTGAGCCATTGGATTAAATCAATCCAACGGTTGAGATCTCCTCTCCCGTACCCACCTAAACGACCCGATCCATTCCCACGGCCGGTCCACCCCATCATTCCCCAAACGACGCCGTCCCCGTTAAGTTAATTGATCCAGGCCGTTGATCTCGTTTGATCAAATGGCCAGGATAATTTTTCCCCCTGATATATAAGCCTAATCACCTACCCAGCCCCCCAATCCAAACCCCCCTCTTCGTCTCTCTAAGCTTCAGAGATAGCCCAACAGCCTCCGCCTCACTCCGCCGCTGACCGCCCGTCGGAAATCACCTACGGCGGCGGTCAACGGCCAAACCTCCCCAAAATTACACCACTTCTTCACCATAAACTCCTCATTCCAACCATCCTATCAGTTTTCTTCGAATCATTCCCCAGTTCTTCGAATCTTAGATGAAAGAACTGGCCCCAACCCTAGTTTGTCCGATGGCCACCAGACTCACACCCCTTGAGCCCTGAACCTCCCTCATACCAAAACCAACCTTAGTTTCCTTCGAATCCTAACCCCCTTCCTCTAATGACGAATTACAGTCAAGAACCCTAGCGCCGCCACAAAATCCCTTGATGGCGGCGCCACCTCCAAACCTTCCCAAATCAACACCAGTTGACCATAATGACTCCCTCTTCCTTAATCCCTAGCCAGTTTCCCTTGAATGCTGTTGGTGAGTCTCGAACAAATGCCTTTGAGTAATGGTCTGAAGCTGGTTCAGAGACTGAGGTCAAAATAGACCTTAGTTGAGTGCTCTCGTTCGAGAACACTCGACTAGGGTCCATATTGGCCCCAAGTCCAAAAGACATCAGAAGTTCGAACCCATGCCCCGTTTGACTGGTAGGTTTTCATTTTTATTTCCTTTTTCTACTAGTTTTGTTCAGTAAATTCATCCTCTACTCTTTTCTTATTTTTGTTTGTTTAAATGCTTTGGTGCTTACTCTGTTTCTTCTTTGTTTTCCGGAATAATTCGAATAAGTCAGTGTCAATCATGCTTTGCATTAAACCATGACTACTCCTGTAATTGTCTGTTGTTTATTATTGGTTCAAATGGTTTCATTTTGTGTGATGTTTGTTTTCCTTCTCTTTGTTGTTCATCATTGTATATGAGTTCAATTTGTTTTTCGTTCAGAGTATATTATAGTGTTTATACACTTTGTTTAGTTCAGAATCGTGTTAGTTTGTTTCCTAAACTTTCATCTCTGTTTTGGTGTTATCTAACCTGATTCGAGTTTCGAATTTGAATTGTAATTTGAGTTTCAAGAATTGAGTCTAAAATGTTTGTTCTGATTGAATCCAACCTTATTGAGTTATCCCAATGTGATTGATTAGGAATTAACCTAGTTTCTCTTATTAGGTATATTGGTTATAGCTGTTGTAGTTTAGTTGATTGATTAGGGAAACTGGGGTAAGTCATTAATTTCAGTAGTTTTAGGGGGTATTTTGGGGAAATAGATTACATGAATAATTGATTAAGGGCTGCTGAATATTTAAAGTCTGTTAGTGGACTGATTTGAGATATTCCTAAGTGGGTTTGTGAAAAGGTAATAGACAACTATTAGTGGGAAAGGCAGTTGCTATTTTGAAGGGTTAAAGTGGTGCAATGGCTGATGACTTTTAAAAAGAAAATATAGTGAAAAATGCACTAATGGGATACCACTAAAAGGGACCTGAAAATCTGGATAAAAAGGGGATTGAAAACTTATAAAGCAGGACACATTCTGATAGCCTAAGGGGTAGATGGGTGGAGCAGAACATTTGGAGAGCTTAAGAGGAGAATAGTTCATAGTCCAAAATACTGAGAAAATACTCTAAAAAATCTGAGAGCTATAGAGCTAAAAACATTTGAGAAAAATTAAATGCAAAGTTCGGGGGCTGGTTTTTGAACACTGAAAATCAGTTTCTTAGAGAGTTTAAGGAGGTCATTTTAAAGGTTATCCAAGAGAGAAGAATACATTTTGAGGGGGCTGGCTTTAGTCTTGGAAAGTCAGTGTTGAGAGCATAAAAACTGGAGAGTTTAACCAGTCTTAGGGAAGTTACTTGAGAGCTTGAAGGCTTTTTGTTTGGTCTTGAATCAGTTCTGAGAGAAAGTTTAAAAGAAAGGATACTGTTCCATTGAGTTCTAGTCAGAATTTGGATTCCAAACATTGGTTCTTACACTTTGTAATTGTTGAATCCATTTGGAAGTTTATTGTGTCTGTTTCTTAGTTTATCTGAGCTCAGTTTGTTCTGTTTGGGGTGTTTGTGTTGCTGTTGGTTTACAATTCATTCTTGGCTTATCATGGTTTTAAAACTGGTTATCGAGTTGTTCTGAATCCCATTGTTGTTGCTGTTATATTGCTGCTGTTGTACTACTTCTGACCTCTCCTTCTTTTTGTCCTGTTTTCCACTCCAGGTACATTTTTTTTGGATCTCAACATCATGTAGAACTTGGCCGAAATGAAATAAAATGGGAGCCTAACTCCCTTGGGAATTTTCAGTAGTTATTGTTCCTTTTTTTATAATTGTATGTAATGGTTTAAATTGTAATTAGGATTGCTTCTCTAAGCTATTTGAAATGACTGAATCTGAGCTTGCAATGTTGTACCTAACTGGACTATTTTTGACTTAGTTAACCTGTGGTTATCTAGCCTTAACCTTAGTATAGTTAATACTTGCTTAGTTTAGCATCTTATTGGTTTAAAGCAAAAAAATCCAAAATAATGTTGATGTTAAGTCAATTTCAAGTTGAAATATATTTCCCACAGCTTTAGAATTGCAATAGTCGGCTAATGAATTGTTAGTGGTTTGCTTCAGTTATTATGCAATCTGATAGGAGTAAAGTATGAATTCATGCCATTTTCATTAATGAAAATAATCAAGTACTTAGTCCATTCAGTTGAGAATCATGTGCATAGGCTATTGGTGACTAATTCAATTCACATGTTCATTTTTACCTGTTCACTCTCAGTAGCATCTAACCAGTAACCAAATAAGCAACGCGAATTAAGCTCTAAACTGACAGACAATCAACTTGAGTTAATTTGGATAGGCATTTTGGTAGGATATAATCTAGGCCACATTTAAACTCTAGCCTGTCCGCAGGCCGTTGGGCTTGATTTCAAGATTGCAATGTATAGTTAACACAATATATTTGGGGCCTTGAGTTAGGTTGCGGGTTCAAATTAAAATGTCCTTCCTTTTGTTTGGGCTCTGACTTGAACTCGAAGCCCGACTTTGTAATATTACGTAATTAGGGCTTTCTCTTTATTTCTTTTAGAGACAAATAATATAGAAAAATCATAGTCGCTTTAGGATTTGCCTTTTAAACAATAAAGTGAGACGAGCCTCGCCAAATAAAATGCAAATTGCTGGGCCCTCATGAATGTATATATTAAAATACTTAGATCTCGGGACGGGCTGTTTAACGAATTTCACGGCCTTCCCCAAAATAATAATGCGTTAGACTCTTTAGGCGCGTATTTTAATAAAATTACCTCCCTAAACTCGGGTGCACATTTATGTGACCCAAATTCAAATCTCAACGGAGTCGAAATACGTCAATAACTACGGGTACATTGATGTGACGTGATTCGAGATGTGTTTTCACAACGTTGTAATTCTCATTAAAAATAATAATAAAAGCGGTAAAGAGTTAAGTTTTGCACATAGGAAAAACATGTTATAAAATCAGATAAGTAAGCCAAATATAACAATTGAGCGACCGTGCTAGAACCACGGAACTCGGGATTGCCTAACACCTTCTCCCGGGTTAACAAAATTCCTTATCCGGATTTCTGGTTCGTAGACTGTAATATAGAGTCAACTTTTTCCCTAGATTCGGGATTCAAACCGGTGACTTGGGAAACCATAAATCTCTCATGTGGCGACTCTGAATCTCTTAATAAACGAACCCCATTTTGATTGTCCTTTGATTGGAAAAAACTCCCTTTACTACATCCCCTTCGCGGGGTGCGGTAGTAGCGTAAAAAAGAGGTGCGACATGCCAACCACAAATGATATATTGAAATGGGAGCGAGTGGTACGCCTACCACAAATGATATATTGAAATAGGAATGAGTGGTATGCCTACCAAAAATGATATATTGAAATGGGAGTGATTGGTACGCCTACCACAAATGATATATTGAAATGGGAACAAGTGGTACGCCTATCGCAAATGATATATTGAAATGGGAACGGGTGGTACGCCTACCACAAATGCTATATTGAAATGGGAGCGAGTTGTACGCCTACCACAAATGATATATTGAAATGGTAGCGAGTGGTACGCCTACCACAAATAATACATTAAAATGGGAGCGAGTGGTATGCCTACCACGAGATATTATGAAATGGGAGCGGGTGGTACGCCTACCACGAGATATTATAAAATGGGAGCGGGTGGTACACCTACCACGAGATATGAGGAATGGGATCGGGTTGCACGCCTGCAACAAGATAAGCTGAATATGAAAGTTGTCTTTATTTCTTATTTCCATGTTAGAAGTTAAACTATTGATTGTTTCTCCGTTATTTCTGATATCCTGTTTATATCTGATACCCTGAAGCATGTTCCCTTCCCATATTGACTGATTGTTTTTTTGTACTTCCTTGTTGTGTGTATGTATATATATATATATATATATATATATATATTTATATTTAAACTGCACAGGATTAATTAGGTGTGTGGTCCTAGCCTCATCATTGTTTCGCCGGGGTAGGCTAGGCACTTACCAGCACATGGGGCCAGTTGTGCTGATACTACACTCTGTGCTCTTTTGCATAGATACAGGATTTGGGCAGCAGTAGCAATAGCGAGTGTTAGCACTCAGACCAATGAGACACTGAGGTAGCCTTGCAGGCGTTCGTAGGCCCGACATCTCCTCTATCTTTATTTTCAATCTGTTATCTCATGTATTCGAGACAAAAAGTTTTATATTCCTTTCAAACGATTGTGTTTAGTATTCTTAGTAGTTCGTGAGTAATGTCACACCAGTTCTTAGGTATAGGATTATGTTGAGTTTCCGCATTTAATTCAGTCTAATTAATTTAAGCCTTCCGCTTATTTAATTTATTCCGCTATATTTATATTATTATTATTGTTAAATTGTTAAAAGAAAAATTCTGAAAATGAAAAAGGTAAATAAAAGTTGGCTTGCCTATCTCCTATTAGTAGGCGCCATCACGACTCCCAAGGGCGGGAAATCCGGGTCGTGACATAAGCCAAACAAGAATATTAACCAAGAGATTCATCAAATATGATTTCTGAACATGACACAAAGGCACAAAGACTAACCAAAGGCACATAACAACCGACGACCGAACCAGCACCGGAGACCTTGACGCGACAACCTCGAATAGGCTTTGACCATAAACCAATAAAAACGATCGTCGATACTCAATCGAAAAACTTGGTACTCGCCGGAAACTTTGATGACAACAACTTACAGAGCTTTAAAAAAAGGGGTCAAGATCTTGTGAAGCTTTGAAGAAGAAGAAAGAGTTCAGGCGGGTTTTCTGGGATAGACAAGTAGAGGCGACGACCTGGTGTTTGTAGGGTAGTCGTTTGCGAGGTGAAGCTTTGCCGGAGATGGCAACTTCGCGGTGAACGGAGGTCTAGCGACGACGATTGTTTGTTTGGTGTCTCTAATGGCTAAAGAGGAAGATGATATCTGCTGGGGGATTCTCGTTTTGGCTGTTCAACTGCAGGTTTTCTTCAGCTCTTAGGTCCCTATGTTAGTCATCTATCAGGTCTTGTATTATGGGGATGAAGAAGAAGGTCTAGTTTTTTGGAAGGGATTCGTTTTAAAGTTATACGGCTAAAGCCATTTTCTTCAAAGCTCTGTTGATTATCGTTTATATGAGGAAGAAAATGGGAGTCAGATGGATCGTGAATTGAGACTGAAATCCATGAAGAAAATGAGGGAATTCAGATGGGGAAGGGGTCGTTTATGGCTGCTCGTGTATATAGAATGTATATCCAGTGTATATCGAGAGTATCTCCGGTGGATATAAAGTGTATACTTCTCTCCTCCCGCGGTTTAACATCTGATGTGCGTGATTTTTATGGAGGGGTGAGGGTTGTGAGTGGTAGAAAAGTGGGGGACAGGGAGTGGGGAACAAAGGAGAGTGGAATATTGAGTAGGAAGAGTGGGAAAAGTGGGAAATGAGTGGGGAAAGTGGGTTGTGAGTGGAGAAAGTGGGGAAAGTGGGTAGTGAGCGGAATTAAATTCAAATATGATCAAAAATTAGGTGTTCACACCCTTTTCTCTCCTGCTTGACTGAACTTTTGCAGGTAGTGCACCCTCGACGACCTTTCAAACCTCAAAAGAATTCTATGTTCTTGTGCCTACAAAGCGTTCAATAATTTATCCAAACTAATTTTTGACAGATCCTTAATATTTTCCAGTGAGGAAATGGTTGCTTCAAACCTTTCAGGGATTGTTACAAGAATTTTTTGAACCAATCTAGAATCAGAAAATTCAGAGCCAAGTAGTCTTACTTTGTTGGCAATGTTAAGTAATATATGATAATACTCTTTAATTGTATCCGAATCCTTCCTCTTCTGAAGTTCGAATTCTCTGATAAGGTCAAGAATATGCATTCCCTTGATCTTTTCATCTCCTTCATATTATTTCTTCAAGAAACGCCAGCCGATTTCATTATCATAATCCTGATAAAGATTTATGGTGAGACTGCAGCAAATAACATCGCTTTAGCCTTTGACTTTCTTGTTTTGTTCTCCTTGTAATTCTTCATTTGTGCCATAGTTGGATTTTAGGACGGGAAGGAACATCGTAGTCCTCCTCAACAGCTTCTCAGAGATCATTTGCCTGCAGATGTGCCTCCATCCTTATTGCCGAGACATAGTAGCCTTCTCCATTGAAGATGGGTGGTGCAAGTGCAGTGAAAGGGGTTTCTAAATCCATAGAAGAAGAAAGAAAAAGATGTGTTTTCCCTTAATTACAGGTCGCTCAAGAAGAGAGCTCTGATACCAATTTGTTGGAGTTTTTATAAGTTCTACTGTAACTTTAAGGAAAAAGGAAATAAAGGCAAGAATAAGAGATAATATTTGCCGGTAGAAAGTAATAGTCAGAACTGAAAATGGTGCTTAAATACAGAAAAACTGAATTACTAGATCCTAGAATTAAGCAACTACTTAGCACATGATTCTATGACCAACACATGATTCTATGATCAACAAACTCCTAAAATTTAGCAAGTATGTTAAGAATACTAAAATGTAAAACACGTGCAGAAAAACATTCAATAGTTGTTTGACTTAATCTTGCAGTAACTGAGGTAATTGTTCAACAAATAGACAACTATTTGAGAGTTGTCACTCAGCTAATTCAGAGGATATAGGCCATAATTAGTTTGGTATATATCGTGTCCACATACAACCACAACTCTATTTATGTCGAAAATGGTTTGGAGTAGTTCCTCTCCATCTATTTGTAATATTGGTATTATTTTCTAATCATGGTTACGTCTCTAGATGTCTTATATATCAGTTCATTAAGAAATTTTTGTCTTCTTTAAGAGAGTTTCCCCTTCATATAGTCCTTAGGAATGCTTAGGAATATATTCAGAATGGCAACTTTAGGAGGTCTTTTACAGCTATGCAATCGACAATAACTCTTCTTTCGAGAAAATGGGTCCTTACATGCTCATTTCAATTATAATGATGGGATTATCAATTGGTATTTTTAGATCTTTTAGTGTCTGTCATGTAGATTCGAAGGCAATTTAAAAAATATACATGAACTAAACGATTTGAAAGGGTCGATTTTGATTCTACAAATTGATTAAGAAAAGTTGATATGACATAAGGTTTTTAAAATAACTGGCTAAAATGCATCATGACATCCCCAATTAAAGCAATACCATCACATCTTATATACTTTTTCCGTCCCAATTTATTTGTCATATTTTTTGTTAGGGAATATTCTACATTTATAATATATCATTTTACACCTTTAAATAAATAGAGAATTCCCTAACACTTTGATTTTTAATCTGTCTAAAAAATAATGTATTTCCTTATTTTGATATAATTTAACGTTAAATTTTCTACATTACCCTTCATACGATGATTGAAGTCACATAAATATCTATTACTTATTTTAAATCATAAATTTTAATTTATTTTCTTTTCTTGAACTTCATGCCAATTTAAATACCGCCTCATAAATTATGATGGAGGGAGTAAAAGAATAGATACATTTGGATAAAAAAAAGTTATATATATGCTGGTAAAAGTTACGAGTTCTCGCTTCTATGTTTGACAAATAAATATAGATAGTAGGAATTCGAGTGTATTTAATGATCTATTCAATATAAATATTTATTAAAATTAAATACATTAATAATTATTCCATAATAACTTTTATATCTAAATATATAGTTTAATCGTATGTATCCTAACAGTGGTAGCGGTTCGAGTACCAACCTCCAAGGGTTGGATGATACATGGGAATAAAGGTAGTCGCTTCATAAAATATTTGTCTAGCCTCAAAATTTTTTTATTGATGACATTTAATCAAACATACCCACAATGTGTTGTCTAAATTTTTAAACATGTTTGACTTTATGATATTTATGTGCATATCAAGAAATGACTGTGAGTAACGGAAGTGTTACTTATTCTTTTGTACCACTCTCCCAACTTTCATCTCTCATAACTTTGTGTGTTTGCATAGAAGGAATTCAGGACTACAATGATATTAGTGAACAAAACTGAAGCGAAATTGTTCAAGATTTGGCGGGCATATATAACTCTAACTGCATGAATTAATGCAAAAGGTGTTTGGTTCCAACAACTAGATCGATTATGAGTCATCTCCCAACCCGATTTTCTTTCATTTTGGGTGGTTCAAACTAAATGAAAGAATGGTCAAACATTTTCTTCTATTGAATAGACATCTACTTCATGGACCTTCCGAACCAGTCAAAACCTAGAGCAAGAAATTTGAAGAACTTTATCAATAAGCTGAGACTAATATTAATATCTTCTTTGAGACCTCAATATATATGGTAAAATAAAGGGGATCATGGTGATTTTACATTTAAGAAGCTAGTATCATATTCATGAACCATAATGTGATTGAACATCACTAAAATGAGAAGCACAAAGATATTGCAATGACTATCAAACACAAATGTAGGATATGTGGTTATTTTGAGAAGTCTCCTTGCATTCTCGCTAGACATAAATGATTTTATGGTCAAAATGGTGGTCTGCATCTAGGGTTACTATTTTTCTTGATGATTAAATTTGTAGTTGTTCCTGCTTGAGCTCATGGGATCATTTGCATCTTGGAATTGGTTTATTTGACTCATTTCAAGAGCTTGTCTCCCCTTTTCCACACACCTAATGACATCCATGAGTACAAGTT
The DNA here is from genome assembly GCA_026770625.1 of Nicotiana glauca. Taxonomy (NCBI): domain Eukaryota; kingdom Viridiplantae; phylum Streptophyta; class Magnoliopsida; order Solanales; family Solanaceae; genus Nicotiana; species Nicotiana glauca. Next base: position 76,825 of record MU771707.1, on the reverse strand, counting down.
TTCATCTAGAGTTCCTATAATTGATCCACGTCCAATTCGCACTCAATAGTGAGTGAAAACGGTTATTGAAATAATAGTACCCAATAAGAGCCATGTGTCACAATCCAAATTTTCTACCCTCGGGAGTCATGATTGCGCCTACTCATGAAAGCTAGGCAAGCCAACTAGTAAGGTTTTAACCCATTACCAATCAATCCAAATAGTTATAAACAGAAACTAAAGTTAAACAGATGACAAATACGGAAGAGTTATAACATGATCAAATAATTCAATATAAGTCTACCAATGGATATAGTGTCATAACTTCACGAACATCTACGAGTTACTACAAATACTGTTTTGACAAGAAAGTACAACTGTTCTCGGAAAAGAAAAAAGACAGTAGAAAGCTAGACAGTGAAGGGGGACTTCAGGCTCTACTGACGCCAACAGATCTACCTCGGTCTCCCTGGACTGAAGGCAGCTACCTCAGCTACTCACCAAGTCTGGTACTGAAATCTTCACAAAAGAGTGCAGAGTGTAGTATCAGTACAACTAACCCCATGTAATGAGAGCCTAATCTCGGCAAAGTAGTGATCCATTCGCTGATCAATAATAAGGTTATTATGGCAAAGGAACCCGCCCCGAATGTCCGCAATAACCCTCTGCCAGACCATAAAGGCTGGGGTATTCACATAATTGAGGTGGAAGATGACTGGGATCCCGAGGGGTCCATCGGGTCGATCACAAAAGGAGATGATCCAAAGAAACCAGCAGTTACTCTTAACCCCATCATGGTCCAAATTCAACCATCTGAGTTCATTGAGGTGGACGTGTCTATCCCTCTTAAGTTCGAAGAAGCTCCATCAGCAAAGGCACCATCACCATTTGAAGTTTCCATTTTGCCATCCCAAGAACATGTCCCATTCGAAGTAAAGGTGGTCGCACCAATCCCAGTGGCAATGTCCGTCGTGCCATCATTCCATACAAAAGTTATACCCTGAGATTACACAGCCGAGGCTAGGAGAAGAGGCAAGGTTAGGTTCGAAGAGACTATTGCAGCACAGGGAATGATAAGAAGGGGAGAGTCTATACCCCTGAATACCTAGCTAAGTCCAGCAATCAGGCCTCAAATCGGCCACCCATCATCGAAACAGGTCCAAACGACCTTTGAAGAAAGATACATGCCAAGGAGTATTCAGTCATTGACCAGCTGAACAAAACACCAGCACAGATATTTATCCTCTCTTTGTTGTAGAACTCCAAGCCACACAAAAATGCTCTGTTGAAGGTCCTGAGTGATGCATACGTGCTGAGTAACATCACTGGCGAACAAATGGCCAATATGGTGGGACAAGTTCTAGAAATCCACAAAATCACTTTCTATGAGGATGAGCTACCGCTTGAAGGGTTGGGTCACAACAGAGCCCCGCATATCACCATACAATATGAGGACTATTTCATCACTGGGATCCTGGTCGAAGGGGGTTCCAGCCTTAACATCTGTTCTCTGGTGACGCTCAAGAAGTTAGGCAAAGTTTGCACGAGATAAAAGAAGGGGCGATCAACGTGAAAGCTTTTGATGGATCCTAGAGGGCCACCATCGGTGAAGTCAGTTTGTGTCTTCATATGGGACCAACCTGGTTCGAAATTGAGTTCCAAGTAATATATGTGCCCGCATCCTACAACCTGCTACTAGGACACCCTTGGATTCATTCTGCGGGGGTTGTGTCTTCAACACTGCATCAGGCTATGAAATATGAATGGAATCACCAAGAAGTAATCATTCACGGTGATAGCAGCAACCCCATATACAGTCGTCAGACCATTCCGGCAATAGGGGGAAGAAGAAAGTTAGGTAGGGAAACCTACCACCACATCAAGCGAGTCAATGCTGTTGATAAAATAAATGGTGGGACAACAAGATCGAGAGAATATTTGAACTGGAGTGGGTACGAGCCTGGCAAGGGGTTTGGCAAGAATCTCCAGGGGATTGCTAAAGCCATAAAGGTCAAGAAGCACGACACTACTTTCGGTCTGGGATACGAATACACTTGGGAAGAGTTCAACAACTGGTCGCCGCCATGGCGTGGTCCTTACTACCCACAGACTTTCAAACAGGCTGACGTCGTTTATGGGACAAATGAAGAAGAGGTGCTCGCAGCAATGAAAAGCTTATTTTTAGAAGATAATGACATGGATTACTGTGTTATCCTTGAGGACGAGGGGGAGGAAGGCCCTTCCATACAAGATGTAAGCAGAGGATCACGTCTCAATAATTGGTCTATCAGAACAACCACAGCCTGGCGAGCCTCGGGGTAGCAAGGCTAAACAAGCATCATGCACTATGTTTTTTACTACTAGATGATTTTATTTTTGCATTTTTGTTTTTGGAATAAGATCTTTAATGTTCAAAACAATTATAAAATTTATCAAAAGCATTTCCACTTTTCTTATTAATCGACACTGGGAAGAATTCAATAGCTGGTCGCCACCATGGCGCGGTCCTTACTACCCACTAGAGTAGCCAATACCACATGTGGAGCAGACCTTCCAACATGCCGACGTTATTTATGGGTCAGACGAAGAAGAATCACTTGCAGTAGTGAAGAACTTGTTTCTAGAGGACACTGATGTGGACTGTTGTGTTATTCTCAAGCAGGAGTGGGAGGAAGGCCCTTCAATACAGGTTGTGACCAGAAGGGCACATCTATATAATTGGACCATCAGGACAACCAAAGCCCGACGAGCCTCAGGGTAGCAAGGCTAAAACAAGAATTATTCACTATTTTATTTACTAAATGATTTTCTTTTAGCATTTTTCAATTCCAGCAATAAGATCTTGGATGCTCAAAACAATTATTCAATTTAGCAAAAGCATTTTTTATCTTTCTTATGAATTAATATTTATTGTTATCATTTTCTCTCATTGCTTTACCAATACAACATTACTATTACTTGTCTTGATGAACCAATGACAATGAGACAATGCAACAAACGAACATTGATTCAGAGGATGATGACATACCTAACGAGATTGTCAAAGAAGTTGAGAATTTTGAGAATATACCTAAGTCAAAGCAAGACGAGACCGAAATTGTCAACCTGGGAGATGCAAAAAACTTCAAGGAGATGCGAATCAATATTCACCTATCGCCATCGGAGAAGAAAGAATACACAAAATTTCTAAAGGAGTATGTGGACATATTCACCTGGTCGTATGATGACATGACTGGTCTGAGTACGTCTATTGTGGCTCACAAACTGCCAACCAATCCAATGTTTCCACTGATAAAGCAAAAACTCAGAAAGTTCAAGCCTAATATGAGTTTGAAAATCAAGAAAGAAGTCACCAAGCAGATCAACGCTAAGGTTCTCAGGGTAGTACAATACTCGACATGGTTAGCCAACATTGTCCCAGTGCCGAAGAAGGATAGGAAGGTCAGAGTCTATGTCGACTACCGGGATCTCAACTGGTCCAGTCCGAAAGATGACTTCCCTTTTCTAAATATACACATCCTGATTGACAATTATGCCAAGCATGAGTTGCAGTCATTCGTAGATTGCTTCACTGGTTATCATCAGATCTGGATGGATGAGGAATATGATGAGAAAACGGCTTTCATTACGTTGTGGGGAGTGTACTGTTACAAGATGATGCCATTCGGCCTAAAGAATGTAGGGGCCACCTACATGAGTGCCATGACTGCTATCTTCCATGATATGATACACAAAGAGATAGAGGTATATGTAAATGTTGTTATTATCAAATCCAAGAAGGCCACTAACCATATAGAAGATCTGAGGAAGTTCTTCAATAGACTGTGGAGGTATAACCTGAAACTAAATCCCGCAAAGTGTACATTTAGGGTTCCTGATGGGAAATTACTTGGGTTTATTATGAGCCACCGAGGAATAGAATTGGATCCATCAAAAGTCAAAGCCATTCAAGAACTACCACCGCCAAGGAACAAGAAGGATGTGATGAGTTTCTTGGGGAGGCTTAACTACATCAGTCGATTAATAGCACAGTCTACAGTTATCTGTGAGCCAATCTCTAATATGTTAAAGAAGGATGCCGCAAACAAATGGGCCGATGACAGCCAAAAGGCCTTCGACAAAATCAAGGAGTACCTGTCAACATGACAGTCTTAGTTCCGCCTGAGCTAGGTAGACCCTTATTATTCTACCTTGCAGTGTTAGATGGAGTTTTCGGCTGTGCCCTGGGTCAGCACGATGAAACAGGGAGGAAGGAGCAAGCCATTTATTATCTCAGTAAGAAGTTCACCCCGTACGAGGCCCGGTATTCTCTATTGGAACGCACCTGTTGTGCTTTGACTTGGGTAGCTCAGAAGCTGAGACATTACTTCTGTGCCTATACTACATATCTCATATCAAGAATGGATCCCTTGAAGTACATCTTTCAGAAGCCCATGCCCACTAGCAAACTAGCCAAGTGGAAAATCCTGTTGAGTGAGTTCGACATTGTTTACGTAACTCAGAAAGTGGTCAAGGGACAGGAACTAGCAGACCACCTTCCTGAAAACCCCATGGATAGAAGATACAAACCTTTGAAAATGTATTTTCCTGATGAAGAGGTATCATTCATAGGAGAAGACATTGTGGAATCCTGTGATGGTTGGAGAATATTCTTCGATGGAGCAGCAAACTTCAAAGGAGTTGGAATAGAAGCAGTCCTAATATCAGAAACTGGTCAGCATTATCTGGTGCCTACCAAACTCAGGTTCCCCTACACCAACAATATGGTTGAGTATGAAGCCGACATCTTAGGACTCAAAATGTCCATTGACATGAACATTTAAGAGTTGCTAGTGATTGGAGATTCAAACTTACTTATACATCAGGTACGAGGAGAATGGGCATCCAAGAAATCCAAAATACTCCCGTATCTGAATCACGTACAGGAATTGAGAAAGAGGTTCACGAAGACGAAATTCCAGCATGTTCCCAGAATCTAGAATGAGTTCGCCGATGCATTGGCTACGCTATCATCTATGATACAGCATCCCGACAAGAATTTCATTGATCCCATTCCGGTGGAAATCCATAATCAGCTTGCTAACTATGCTCATGTTCAAGAAGAAGCAGATGGAAAGCCTTGGTTTCATGATATCAATGAATATTTGGCAAAAGAAGAGTACCCGGAGCTTGCGAATCCTACTCAGAAATGCACACTTTGGAGATTGTACACCAACTTGTTTCACAGCGGAGAAATCATGTATAAGAGGACTCCCGATTTAGGATTATTTAGATGTGTCGACGCAAAGGAAGCATCCAGGCTACTAGAGGAAATTCATGCTAGGACCTGCGGTCCATATATGAACGGTTTTGTCTTAGCAAAGACGATACTCCGAGCTGGTTACTTTTGGATGAATATGGAAATGAACTGCATCCAGTATGCCCGAAAATACCACTGTTGTCAGATATATGCATACATGATAAAGGTACCTCCAAGCGAGCTTAAGATAACAAGCTCATCGTGGTCGTTCACTGCCTGGGGAATGGACGTTATTGGACCAATCGAGCATGCTACTTCTGACAGACACAATTTTATCCTAGTAGCCATCGACTATTTCACCAAATGGGTCCAATCAACATCTTACAAAGCAGTGACTAAGAAAGTCATGGCTGACTTTGTCCGCGGTCGCATTGTTTGTCAATTTGGAATTCCAGAGTCAATCATTACTGATAATAGCTCCAATCTCAACAGCAACTTGATGAAAGCTATGTGTGAAACTTTCAAGTTCAGACACAAGAATTCCACAGCATATAAATCTCAGATGAATGGAGCTGTAGAAGCCGCCAACAAGAATATCAAGAAGATATTGAGGAAAATGATCAATAATCACAGATAGTGGCACGAGAAGTTATCATTTTCTCTACTAGGGTATCGCACCATAGTCCGCACATCAACTGGGGCAACCCCCTATATGATGGTTTACGGTACAGAGGCTGTCATTCCCGCCGAGGTAGAAATTCCTTCCCTAAGGATCATACAAGAAGCTGAGCTCGACGTCGCAGAGTGGGTAAAAGTTGTTATGATCAACTAGCCCTTATAGAAGGAAAGAGAATGAATGCAATCTGCCATGGTCAACTCTACCATAACAAAATGTCCAGAGCCTTCAACAAAAGAGTCAAGCCAAGCCAGTTCACACCGGGGCAGTTGATGTTAAAGAAAATTTTTCTGCATCAAGATGAAGCCAAAGGGAAGATTTCTCCCAACTGGCAGGATCCATACATGGTTCACCGGCTTTTGATAGGAGGATCCCTCATACTTGCAGAAATGGACGGGGAATTCTTGCCACAGCCGATCAATTCAGATGCAGTCAAGTGTTACTATATGTAATCTTTATGCTTATCTTATATGATAATTGAACTACGCCTGAACTGATTCTCGTTTAAGAGGGTATACATAGGCAGCTCTACGTGTTCGGTCACAATTCAATAAAATTTCTTTTCCCCCCCGCAAGTGGAAACTGTGGCAGAATTTTGAGGAGGACCCTCAAAATTTCGAAGTAATTTCAGTCGATCGATGCACGAGCAGCAGTCAGAAACATCAAACTGGGGCAACATTTTGAAGAGGACCCTCAAAATTCCGTAGCAGGAGAGGTTGCAATATCCTGAACTACATCACAGTCATCGGTTCATCTAAAAGCTATTTTTATTTTATCTCATACTTTTACAAAATCATACATGTTTATTTTTTGAAACTGCTTTGTTTAGAAAGCTACCCCAATGATACAGATGGTATCACCAGATCAAAATCAAAAGAGTCAAGCAAAGCCAGCGGGAATACGAGCTAACCTCCCCCTTACAAAACTCACGATATTTCTTTGGATGCAGGCACTAGGATTGCAAAATAATTAAAAATACTGTACGCCCATGGGACAAACATTGTTTAAGAATACGATTCTCAGAACCGTTGCACTTGCCAACATTTGCTGTCAGCATACACTAGTGATGTTCCGTATGTTACAATGCTCCCAGTAATCACAACACCGCAATCTGCTATCAGCTAAGAAAACTGTCACGACCCCAACCCTGGTCGTGATTGCGCCCAACACACTACTAAGCAAGTCCGACCAATTTAATAACCTCAACTATTTTTTATACAGTTCATGAATTAATTAACAAAGATAAATTACTAACTCATCATACTGAATTTCTGAATAGAGTTAAAACATGCGGAAATCCCAAATACCAATACTACTACACAGCCCGAAGAATCCGGTGTCACAAGTCTGAGCCTTTAATACATGAGTATCAACCTGCTACATATCGTTCTAAAGAAATGCAGAAATGAAACAATAAGATAGAAGGGAAGATCAGGACTACGAACGTCATACAACTACCTTGATACTCTCGGATAAGCTGCTCGGCAGAGAAGTCCTCACTCAGCCTCAGATGCACCTGGATCTGCACGCAAGGTGCAGGGAGTAATGTGAGTACTCCGGCCTAGTGAGTAATAAAAATAAAGAAAGGTTGGGAATAAGAAATCCTAAATAGGCACAAAGTAATCTATAAATGCAACAATTTAAACCAAGTAGTATAAAGTCCATAAAACAATGAAAACAATTAAGGAAATACTGCAACAGATAAGTAAGTAAATGACAGCCAAATATGAAATGCAACACATAGTTCGGTACTCTCTAGTACCCGCTTCGACGTGCAGCCCGCTCCATTTATTTATCATCGATGACACTCACTGGGGGTATGCAGACTCCAGGAGGGACCCCTTACGGCCCAAGCGCAATATAAAGCCATCTCGTGGCATCAACTAGGCCCTCGGCCTCATATCAATATCAATATAATACCGCTACGGCACGCAGCCTGATCCCATACCCAGTCCAGAATCACATAAGCCCTCCAGGCACAATAATATATAAATATTCAGCCCAAACATCATTAGGAATATTATTTAAGTTTCAGGTTTGAGAAAAAGTGGCTGAGTTTGAAATATAGTATTAAATACTAGGACTGAGATTAATAATATATAAAAATGGTAAGAAACCAGTAATAGCAATCCCTGAAGGATTCAATCAATTGGCACGAAGCCCAAATATGACAATCAGCTCAAATCATAATGATAACACGTGATATTCAGTCAAATACGCAGTAAATTCATCTATCAGGACGGACCAAGTCACAATCCCCAACCCTGCTCTACCCCACGCTCACCATCTGGCATGCAAGTCACCTCAATATAGCACTACGATGTGCAAATCTGTGGTTTCAAACTCTCAAGACATTATTTACATCTATTACTCACCTCAAGCCGGCCAAAATCCTAGCTCGCTATGCCCTTGCCTCTCAAATCAATCTCCTCGCGTGTCGAATCTGATCAAAACCACAACGAATATGTCACAATATGCCAATGGAACAATACCAAATTGAAAATAATCGAAAAATAGCAAAAATCTCGAAATTACCAAAACTCGAGCCCTCGGGCCCACTTCTCGAAATTCAGAAGATTTAACATCAACGGATTTCTTATCTTGACACGAGTCCATACATACCATTAACTCTCAAATCTGAGCTCAAATGACCCATCAAAACCCAATTTGAAATATCAACTTTCAAGCCCTAGTTCTTCCCCTTTTTGCTAAGTTTTGATGAATTTCTAGGTTGATTCTACAACTAAATCATGTTTTTAGTTCATAGAACTCACCTCCAATCAATCCCAATCGAAACGATCTTCAATTCCCATCCAAAAGCTTTCAAGGATGCTCAACAATCGTGAAAATAAGGCTTAGCTCGCGGATGAAATATTATTAAAAAAATCCTTCTGTTTAGGCCTCTTTTCCTCTGTGCGATTGCAACCCCAGGCTTGCGATCGCAGTGCACAAAATTCAAACTCCAAAATTTAACACTATGCGATTGCATAAACATCCCTGCGATTCCAAGGACCAAACACTTTACCTTACGCGATCGCAGACTCACCCATGCGATTGCGTTGAACAAAAATCCAAACTCCCAAGATTCCTCTATGTGATCGCACTAACTCTCCCGCGATTGCACTGCATGAACTCTCGACTCTCTGCGATCGCGAACACAACCCTGCAATCGCATTGAACAATTGACCAACCCCCCAAAAAATCCTTCTATGCGACCGCAAAACCTCTCCTGCTATCGCATAGAGCAAAACTCTGCAGCACTGACATGCAATTTTCTGAAGCATCCAAAGTCCCAAAAACCTTCCGTTGGCCATCCGAAAATACCCCGAAGCCCCCGGGACCTCAAGAAAAAGCATCAACACATCCTAAAACATCATTCAAACTTGTTCCAATCATCAAAATCTCAAACAACACCAAAACCATCAAATTACATCGGATTCAAGTCTATGTTCTTCTAAAACTTCCGAAACACGCATTTGATCAAAAACCCAACCAAAACACCTTCGAATGACATGAAATTTTGCACACACATCTGAAATCACTTAAGGAAGCTACAACAACTCTCGAAATTCCATTCCCACCCTTGGATCAAAATCTCACCTATCAATCGGAATACGCCAAAATACTAACTTCGCCAATTCAAGCCTAATTCTACACCGGACCTCCAAAATCACTTCCGATCACACTCCTAAGTCACAAATAATCCCCCAAAGCTAAGAGAATCATCGGAATCCATATATGAGCCTCCTAACACATAAGTCAACGTCCGGTTGACTTTTCCAAAACAAGCCTTCCTTAAAGAGAGTAAGCGTCTCATTTCCTTCTAAAATCAATCCAAATCAACTCGTTCACACAAGATACTCATAATAAAGCATAAAGAAGCAGAAAATGGGGGAAATAGGGTGGTAACTCATGTGACGACGGGTCGGGTCCTCACATTCTCCCCAACTTAAACAAACTCTCGTCCTCGAGCGAGTCAAGAACATACCTGAAGCCTCAAATAGGTGAGGGTATCTGCTTCGCATCTCCCGCTCGGTCTCCCAGGTAGCCTCCTCCACGGGCCGACCTCTCTATTGCACCTTCACTAAAGCAACATCCTTTGACCTCAACTTCCGAACTTGACGATCCAGAATGGCTGCTGGCTCTACATCATAAGTCAAATCACCCTCCAACTGGACTGTACTTAAATCCAAAACGTGGGATGGGTCCCCAACATACTTCCGGAGCATAGAAACATGAAAAAATGGATGCACGCTTGACAAGCTGGGTGGCAAGGCAAGCTCATAAGCCACCTCCCCAATCCTCCTAAGTACCTCAAAAGGCCCAATGAACCGCGAACTCAATTTCCCTTTCTTTTCGAATCTCATAACACCCTTTGTGGGTGAAACTTTCAGCAAGACCTTCTCACCAATCATATAGGATACATCTCGGACCTTCCTGTCCGCATAACTCTTCTTCCTCGACTGCGCTGTACGGAGTCTCTCCTGAATCATCTTCACCTTATCCAATGCATCCTGAACCAAAATTGTCCCCAATAATCTAGCCTCACCGGGCTCGAACCACCAAGTAGAGATCTATATCTTCTCCCATACAAGGCCTCACACGGTGCCATCTGAATGTTGGACTGATAACTGTTGTTGTAGGCAAACTCTGCAAGCGGTAGAAACCGATCCCATGACCCTCCAAAATCAATAACACAGGCGCGTAGCATACCCTCTAATATCTGAATGGTGCGCTCAGACTATCCATCCGTCTGAGGGTAAAAGGTTGTGCTCAACCGTACTTGAGTACCCAACTCTCGCTGAACCGTCTGCTAAAATGGAAAGGTAAACTGAGTGCCCTGATATGATATGATGGAAACTAGGACACCATGCAACCAAACAATCTTCCGAATATAAATCTCTGCCAGCCGCTCTGAAGAATAGGTAGTACAAATCGGAATAAAGTGCGCGGACTTGGTCAGCCTGTCTACAATCACCCAAATGGCATCAAATTTCTTCAAAGTCCGAGGGAGTCCAGTAACAAAATCCATAGTGATCCTCTCCCACTTCCACTCAAGAATAACCATCTGTTGATGCAAGCCACCTGGTCTCTGATGCTCATATTTCACCTACTAATAATTAAGACATCGGGCTACATACTCCACAATGTCTCTCTTCATCCTCCGCCACCAATAGAGCTGTCTAAGATCCTAATACATCTTTACAGCAAGCAGATGAATAGAATACCACGAGCTATGGGCCTCTTCCAATATCAACTATAGAAGCCCATCCACATTGGACACGCAAATCCGGCCCTGCATCCTCAACAGACCATCATCTCCAATGGTCACATCCCTGGCATCATCATGCTGAACCTTGTCCTTAAGGACAAGCAAATGTGGATCCTCATACTGACACTCTCTGATGCATGTGAGCACGTGATTTTTGCCCTATATGAGAATTACTCCCAAAAATTCAAAATAAAATAGTTTTGCGCTATGTGCAAATTTCGTGGATTTGTGTTATTTTTCTTTTATTATTTGCATTTGTGCGTGCATGTTTATATGTCTAAATTAATAGAAAAATACAAAAATATGTTGCATTTACATTTAAGATTTAATTTTACATTTTTTGGATTAATTAAGTAAGTTGTTGTTTTACAAAAAATGCAAAATCCACAAAAACCATGTACTTCGCATTTTTAGCATTTAATGCCCAAGCGCACGATTTTGTTTGTGATTAGTGTTTAATTTTTGTGTGATAATTATTATTAAGGGTCAATTAGTATTTTTCTAAGTTAATTTTGATTTTTACAATTTAATTTAGGAATTAAAAAGAAAATGAAAGAAAAAGAAGAAAAAATGAAATAAAGAGCAAAATCGGATTGGGCCAGTCCCAAAATAACCCCAAAACCAGGCTAAAAGCATGCCCTGACTCGGTCCAATCCAGCCAGCCTTAGAGACATGTGGAACGATGTCGTTTAGGCATCTCAAATTTCAGCCGTCCATCCCAATCAATCCAACGATCCAAATCCCATCTCCCTCACCCGCCTAAATAACCCGACCCGTTCCACCCAAAGACCAACTCGGTCTCATTTAACCAAACGATGCTGTTTTCCTTAAGTGAGAGATCCAGGCCGTTGATCTTGATTGATCTAACGGCCAGGATCAAAAGACCACCCCGATATATATTTTCCCACACAACCCAACCCCCCTAATCCAGAACCCCCCTCATTCGTCTCTCTCAAACCCTCAGAGACGGGCTCGCCATCCTCCGCTTGCTCCGCCATCAACCACCTACCGGAAATCGCCTCACGACGGTTTCGGTGGTCCAATGACCCCCATTTTTAGACCCTGAACTACCCTCAAACTCCCTGTTCCAGCAATCATAATAGCTAACTTCGAATCCCAGCCAACATCTTCATATCTTCAATCGAAGATCGGTCAGAAACCCAAGCCTACCCAACGACCTCCAAAGTTACACCATTACCTCACCTCAACCTCCCCATCACCGTGCCAACCTCAGCTCCCTTCAAATCAGACCTAGGTGTCTCGAATATCCATTTGACCATAAGAACCCTAGCGCCGCCCTAAAAAACCCTGGTGGCGGCGCCATCACCAAACCTTTCCAAAATCACACCATACTACCACTAGACCTTCGTCATACCCAAACCAACACTAGTTTCCCTCGAATCTTGTTCGAATGTCTTGAATACCAGATCAGACATTAACCCTAAAAAACCCAAACTTTAAGACACTGAGTGCATTGAAGGTTTGAGGTCAAGATGGACCTTAGTCGGGGTGTTCTCATGTGGGAACACCCGATTAAGAGCTATCTCGGCCATAAATCCAAGAAAAGTAAAGTAATCTGGGGCAATATGGGAACCTCTAGAGGTAAGTTTTGGATTGGTTTTAAGTCATCTCACATGTTATTATCATCTTCTTCTACTACTTTCTTTATATTTTTCTGTTTGAATCTTTAGTAGTCAGTTTAATCTAGGATTTCATGTGTCAGGTCTTCGTTTGTATAAAATTTCGTTTGTGTTATTCTCGTATGAATAAATAGTTCAATTGGTAAGTTCTCTTAATTGTTTGTTTATCCCATTTCGTATTAGGTTCAAACCAGTCAATTTCGAATCCTCCTCTGGTTCTATTCAATTTGCTTATCTTGGGTCTGTTTAGTTTTGCTTGATTTTCACCCATCTCCTTGTTTTTTAGGTTGAATTGTTATTTGTTTTACTGATAATGGAAACTGCACTAGTTATATTTTTAAGGACTGAAATAGGCACTACTGAATTATTTAATAAGTACTAGGATAATGGGTAATTAACAAATGAAAAGCTGAACATAGTGGTGAAGGCACTAGCTAAGTGGAAATTAAAAGAACTAAAATATAATTGGTAGTGGCAAATCCACTCAATGGAATGCCTATAAAATGAGGCTAAAACAGATTGATCAGGAAAGATGAAGAATAAGAGCTGAATACACACAGATTGATACTGAAAAAAGAACTCTGAAAAATTGAGAGTGTCGAGAATTTGGGAATACTTCTTGGGGAGACATTCAATTGAGAGTTAAAAATGACACCTTTGAGAATCAGTATTGGAAGTTGTGATTGTTTCATTGAAACTCAGAGTGGTTCTAGTTTGATTTTAGAAAGCTTAGAGTCAAGTTAGAATTCCAATTGATATGTTGCAAGTTTTAGCTTAACTTCTGATTGTGAGAGTTTCAGAAGCGTCCTGGTTGGTTTTTTGGAATCCTGAAAATCAGTTTAAAGAGAGTATTTGGAGAGCATAATAGTGAGGAAGTGGTCTCTTTTGACAAAAATCTTACTGTTACATTGATCTTGAGATCAGAAATAGTTCAAAACCTCTCTGTTTCTGTTCTATACTGGGGTGTTCAGGGCACTTGAAGGTGTGGTAAATTAATTGAGTCTGGTCTATTAGTGTGTGGGTTTTTCTGTTGGGTTTCAAGCTGTTTCTGGATTGACTTAAGGCTGTTGCTGATTGCTGTTTGTTGTTTGCTGTGTCACTGCTACTGCTGATCATTCCTTCTTCTTCTTGTATTCCCTTATCCAGGTACATGTTCTAAAGCCCTCAAGTCTATGGAGAATAAAGTGAAAATGTTGCATGCAGTAAAACATTAATTTGTTTGATATTACATGTTGTATACCAGACTGGTTCTGAAATGTATTAACCGGACTGGACTGTTGTTTTAAATAATAAGTTTTGGTTTATTGGCATGAGAACGAAGTGGAAAGTATATTAGATTCATTAATTCATGTAAGGAGCTGAGATATTCGTTTAATTTGGTTTAGCTTTCAGTTCAGGTGTTAGTTAACTTAGACATTGGGCCTGTGTTGATTTAAGCCTTAGAAATCAATGATAGTTAGTAGCCATGGCTTTACTTTAAATTTGTTAATGGTTTGGTCAATAGGTTGGCTTTAAAGTAACGGCAGATACAGTGAGAGTACACTAATGTTGAATTAATGGAAGCAGCAATCTAATTAGCCAACCCGTATAAATTTGGGTCACCTTTTTGTTTAAATTCGCCTTTCACTTTCAGTGATGTTTTAAAATAGATAACATAAGCTAAGCCACTGTTAGAAAGCAAATAATTATTGTCTTGTTCATTCGAATGAAATAATTTGGGACAACTTCGGTGGGTACTTGACCTGATTTACTCAAAACTGTGTTTGGTCTGAATACTTTCAGGCTACTCGGGGCCCCAGAGATTTGGCAAATAGCCCAGGTCCTAATTTGATTGCCCGTTTGGACTTGGGCCCAGATCTCCAATCAATTTGCCTTTGTTCACATTTAGATAATATATTATTTCCATGGGTTGCGGGCTGCATTCAAATCCCAGAGTGATTAAAGGTTTGACTTCATATAAGTTCAATGGACCTAAGTCTAAAAATTCTTAAACAACGACTAACTAGGATCTTTTTCTTCATTTTTATAGACGAATAAATAGAAAAATCATAGCCTCTTTAGGAATGGCCTCTAAATAAAAAATGAGACGAGCCTCGCCAAACAAAACACACAATTTGCAGGGCCCTCGTAAATGTATATATTAAAATACTTAGATTTCGGGACAGGCTGTTTAGCGAATTTCATGGCCTTCCCCAAATAATAACGTGTTAGTCTCTTTAGGCGCGTCTTTAACAATTTCACCTTCCTAAATTCGGGTGTGCATTTCATGTGACATGATCCAAAAACATATTTTAAACGACGTTCAATTCCTTTAAAAAATAATTAAAAGCGGTTAAAAGTTAAAATTTGCATATATGTTAAAGCTTGTTTTAAAATTAGATAATTAAGTCGAATATAGCAGTTAAGCGACCGTGCTAGAACCACGGAACTCGGGAATGCCTAACACCTTCTCCCGGGTTAACAGAATTCCTTATCCGAATTTCTGATTCGAAGACTGTAACGGAGTCAATTTTTTTTTCTTCGATTCGGGATTCAAACCGGTGACTTGGGACACCATAAATCTCTCAAGTGGCGACTCCAACTCTTAATAACGAATCCTGTCTCGATTGTCCTCTAATTGGAAAAACTTCCTCTACTACGCCCTTCGCGGGGTGCGGTAGCGTAAAAAGGAGGTGTGACAGCTCTGGCGACTCTGCTGGGGACATAACCCAGAACCACTGGTTCAGAGTTAGAAATTCAAGCTTGGAATAATTGTTGTATTTGGCTTATTTATTATCTGATTTTTATTTGATGTTTCGACTTAAATGTGCTAAATGTTGCTTTTTACCGCTTTGATAATATTTAAACTGTGTATATAAACTGCCTTCTCAATCACCCCCTCTGAGTCCTCTTGAAATTAAAATAAGGCATTTGCTTGACATAGCCCGCTTTCTTTGAGATAGCTGAGGTGCTTGGCACCCGGTGAAGGATTTTAGTCACACATGTTTTAGGTGGGGAGCACCACTAGTTAAGCCGGAAAGCAATGCTACCGGTACACTGAACCTCCTCGGCTCGAGTTGTCCGCTCGGGTAAGCTAGGTCTAGAACAATAAACCCAGGTTTTAAACCTAGAATAACGAAGCCTCATGCCGGATCCCTAGTAGGAAAGATTGTTTGCATCATGTGCATTTGACTTTGGAGGCTCAACACATGGGTTGGGTCTGTTTAGGACAGGTGTACCTGAAACGAAAAAGACCATCCTGATGCATCTTAGTTGCTACCTGTGCATTTATCTGCTTCGGACTTGCATGCTGACCGGCTTTTAAATATTGGAGAAAATGAAAAAAAAAGAGGGAAAAATAGCAGTGTAGAGGGTTAAGAGAGTTAATTACTAGTTTTGAAAATATCAATGTCCAAGTAGTGCCGAAACTCTGCCGGATTTTTGAGAAAAAAAAGGTTTTATTTTCAAAATAGTTCGTTTTGTTTGTCAATAAAAAAGAAAAAGTTGTTATTTTCAAAATAGTTTGCTTTATTCTCCACTGGAAAAAAAAATTTCATAGTTTGCTTTATTTGCCAATAAAGGAAAAAATGTGATTTGGTTTTCAAAAAATAGTTTGTGTTTTAAAATGAAAAAAAAATCGTTCGATTTATTTGCCAATGATTTGAAGGAAAAAAAAGAGATAGTCTTCAAAAATAGTTCGTATTGCTTGGAAAAATATTTTGTTTTCAAATATAGTTTGTTTTATTAGGGCGAACTACGCCGGTTTGATTCTCACCGGATGTGAGATACATAGGCAACCCCCGTCGGGTCCAACCTCCTATTTTGCAAAAAATAGCTAAAAAATGTCAAATTTTAATTTTGTTATAAATAAGTCGGGTGATTCCGTTCTTATCAAATATAGTCGAATATTCCCAAAAGCGACGCCAGAAGGCTGACTTTGCATAAACGGCCACCCTTGGTTATTTTGTAGATTTTTGGTTGGTTGACCCACACAACCTTAAAATCTTCGTCCCCGAGACGCTGAAAGGCCATGTTTGCAAGATCGGGTTTTATTTTGAAAAACAAGAAAAAAGAGTCTTAAGTAAGTTGGGTAATGTCGTTTTATCAAAAATAGCTGAATGTTCCCGAAAGGGATGCCAGAAGGCTGACTTTGCATAAAAAGCCACCCTTGGTCATTTTTAAGGTCTTTTGACCGGTTAAGCCCACACAACCTTAAAATCTTCGTCCTCGAGGTGCTAAAAGGCCGTGTTTGCAAAACCAGGTCTTTTGTTTTAATTAAAAAAAACAAAAAAAAAGAGGCAGTGGGCAAGTGAATGCCTTTGTTATTTTTGGTCAAAATAAGTCGAGCCAGCTTCGGCAGTGTTTCAAACCGTTCTTGCCGAGATAGCCTTAGAGTATCTTTCAGTTATCGAAATGCTATTTTCGTAAAAGAACGGACAAGTTTGTGAAATAATCCTCCCCGGCCTCAAAATTCAGGTGAAATTGAGAAGGGGCCACGTTTGCAAAAATAGCTATTTGGTTAAAATTGGTGTATAGGGGAAGGAATCTGTCACCTTTTTTTTAATTTGTATTTATTTTAATTAGAATATGTGGGTTGTTTGGTTTTCGAGTTTGAAGGTCATCCTTAAACCTTTGAAACCCAGTCTGTTTTATTATGAAAATTGAAAATTCCAAAAAATATTTCATTATTTATTTTTTTACCTTGAATTTGTTCGAACTACGCAAGGTCTGATTCATGCGAGATCATGATACGTAGGTAATCTCCATAAGATTCGACCACAACTATATATGTATATATAAAAATGGAAAAAAAAACGGAAGTAAAAAAACATGTTGATAATAATAAGGACTGACTGAGTCCATTCTAACTTATTTTGAATTGTGAAGAAAGTTGAGGTGGTTGGTTTATGGCAAGCGGACAACACAAGATCCGAGGAAAAATGATAACTGACATCGAAGCTATTACAAGTGCTCAAGAGACTTAGGATCAGAGGATCCATCTAGAGTCTACTGTGATTGAGGAAAATAGAGTGTCGAAACAGAAATTGACTGAAACATGTCAAACATGGGCCAATGGTTGAGGAGAGCACCGTCCCAAATCACAATTTGCTAACAAGAGCACCACTCACATTCGTATGAGAGTCCACTAGGGAAATTGCCGGCTGAAACCAGATAAGGCCATAGTGATTCTAATAATCAAATTTGTGGCTAAATGTCAAGCTTATCAATTGAAAAGTCATTCAGGAAGGAATCTTGGTGGCTCATTTTGTTGTAATTTCCGTTGTCTAGGTTATTTCAGGGTTGTAATCTGGATATTGTCTTGTAAATCAAACCCTTATATCATTTTTATTTTATCTAGTTCCTTTGATCGTAGTGTCTCGTTAGCATTGTCTAGGTTTGTCCTGAAGGTTGTACCCCAGTTTATTGTGTTTGTTTTGTTGAACAAACTCTTTTTCGTCTGTCTAATGCAATTCTCCGTCTCCCGTTATTTCTAGTCATTTTTCTTTGGTTTAAGTCTTTCTTCTTTATAGTTCTTTTTCTGTCAACTCTAGTAATATGGCATGCGCACATAATTTTGGCCTAATCTTAAGAGTTAATCATGAAGCAATTGGAAGATGATCGGGGCATTCAAGGGAAAATATATTGAAATCATTTGAAGCCCGAGTCATGTGAAATTGGGGCAAGTAAAACATAAAGAAAACCTAAAAGGCAAGTTGGCCATGTTGACATGGGGGTCGTTCATGGTAATGGAAATGAGAATGTTGCCCAACAGTGCTTTAAAAATATGGCGAATGTTAATCACTTGACATGTTTTGAAGATTGGAATGACGGAGGCATTTTATTCTGCTATTTAAATACCTTATCCTTCGTTAACCCTTTGAGCCTTATTTGATTTCTTTCATACCCCTCCTTCGGAATCATTAGCAAAAAATTAAAAACACAAACGTGGAAGATAAAGAAAAAAGGACAAAAAGAAAACAACAAAAACAACAAAAAGATAAAGAAGAAAAAGAGAAAATAAAAAATGAAAAGGAAAACTAGAACAACGAGGAAGTGGGAACTACGTTTGACCTGATTTCTCAAAGAGGATGCGTAGGCGCTTCACAGCTCGGTCACAGTGTAAATAAAAAATCAAAAATCCCCAAGCAGAAACTGGGGCAAAGGTTCCGTTGTTGTAAATAAATCTAATTCCGAAGGTTGTAATTTTGAACCCTAAACTGATGTGTTTTTGAGCCTTCAAGTACCCTTTCTTTCTAGCCCTATCCAAATCCCACATTACGATCCAAAGAAAGACCTTCTGATCAGTCTTCAAGAGATACCAAGTCAGACAAATAAAAGAGTCTTATCGGTGAACATAACACACCTATGCCCAGCAGAAAAGCTTCTAATCCCCAGTAGAAAAGACTCTAATCCCCAACAGAAAAAGAATATGAGAGAGTCTTAGCGGTAATACCCCAATCCCCAGCTGAAAAGTAACACAAATAAGAGAGTCTTATCGGTGAAAACCTTCACAGGCACCATGAGGCGATTGTAAGCTGAGAGAAATCAAAATGAGAGAGACTTGATAGTGAAAACCTACGGGCATTACAAGTCGAATAAGGGTGAGAATCAGAAGGAAATCACCAGATGGAAATTGTGAAAGACGATTAACAATGGAGGATAGGTCACATGTGCATGTCATGACCATTAGAGTTGGCATCCGCATTTGATATTTTATAGTTTTCTTGTTAGAGAGTCATCCCTTTCTTTTGTCTTTTATTCTGTTCCCTTTTATTGTTCTCCTTTCATCAAAAATTCCCCAACAGAGTTTGTTTGTGAGAAATGACTTCAAAATCTGCCATCAACTTTCCAATTATGCAAGACGAGATCTGACTAGTGCATCCGAGTGGTATGAGTCGGGAAGGAACAAGCGAAAGGCCAGTGTCAAGAAGGACATTCCCCAGCAAGAGGAGATTGGCAAGGAGATGGATCAGTGTCAAGAAGGATATCCTCAGCATAAAAGGTATTTTCAGTGACACGGATGAACGAAGAAAGTGTTTCATCAGTAAAACATGTAAAATCCCCAAACAGGGTCAACTGTCACAGGAAACGTGGGTGGTCAGTATACAAGCGAAAAACAATGGTTGAAAGGTTTGTGAATAAGGAATCATTAAGAAGGTCGGAAGGTATCGGCCAAAGCTCAAGATGGTCAGATGACGCCAAGCAGGGCAAGTCGTTCTAAGACCAGCAAATAACACCATCCCCAGCAAGTTTTGATAGTGTAATGGAACGCAAAGCAGGGAAGGAGAGAAGGAGAACCATCCCCGCAGGAGCATCACAACCAACCACCGCGTTTTAAACTAATAAAATTTCTTTGATTTGAAGCAGGAAAAGGAAATGGCATTGATGGCGGAAAGGCATGCCACAAGGAAGATTATCAAACTGGGGCAGAAAATTTTCTTTTCATTTTGAAAATTTTTTGGAAAATCAAGTATCCACTTGGGGAAGAAGCCATATAACACAAGGGAAGTGGTCTTTGAACCAGTGTTATCCCCAGCAGTATTGAAAGAAGGAAAATAACAAGTTTTAATGAAGGAAGCTGTATCCCCAGCGGACAAAACAAAAGGATGAAACTTGTGTTCAGAAAAAGCAAAAGCCAGTGTCATCCCCAGCAGCTTTCGGAAGAATGAAGCACCAGTTTTGAAGGAAGGAAAATTCCCCCGGCAGTGTTGTCCTCAATAATGTTATCCCTAGCTGATAAAATTCTTATCCCCAACAATGTTGAAAGAAATTAAATTTTTTTTTGAAGGAAGTAGTTTTGAAAAAAAAAAGAGAAAAGAAGAATAAGGGAAAGGAAGGAGATTTTCCCAGCAGTATTATCCCCAGCAGGTAAGTAATTAATTCCCCAGCAGTGTTATCCCCAGTAGTTTCGAGGAAAGACAACATGACTTTAGTTTTAAAGGAAGCAGTTCTGGAAGAAAGATAATTCAAGTAAGAAGGAAATGGTTGCAAAGAGGAACAATGGCAACACGAATGCAGATAAGGTAAGTTGTTGAAATCGGGAGCCCGCCCGTAGAACAGAGGCGTTACCTTTTTAAGTTGTTGAAGTCAAGAGACCGCCCGTAGAATGGAGGCGTTACATTTTTATTTTGTTGAAGTCAGGTACCCACTTGAGGAAGGAGGAAGATAACATAAGTTGTAAAGGAAGTAGGAAATCATCCCCAGTAAAAATGTCATTAACCGACCACCATTTTCAAAACTGACAAAATTTTTCTGTAATAGGAACAAAGTAGCTGCAAATTTTCTCCTAAGATAAACATCTTAGTCTAATGAATTATCTCTCCTAAGATGAAAAAATATTAGTCTGATGAAATATTTCTCCTAAGATTAAAAAAATCTTAGTCTGATGAATTGTCTCTCCTAAGATGAAAAATCTTAACCTAATGAATTGTTTCTCCTAAGATGAAAAATCTTAGTCTGATGAATTGTTTCTCCTAAGATGAAAATCTTAGTCCGATGAATTGTTTCTCCTAAGATAAAAATATTATTCTGATGAATTATCTCTCCTAAGATGAAAAATCTTAGTCCGATGAATTGTTTCTCCTAAGATAAAAATCCTAGTCTGATGAACTATTTCTCCTAAGATAAAAATCTTAGTCTGATGAATTGTTTCTCCTAAGATTAAAAAAAATCTTTGTCTGATGAATTGTTTCTCCTAAGATGAAAAAATCTTAGTCTGATAAATTATTTCTCCTAAGATGAAAAGTCTTAGTCTGATGAATTTCTCTCCTAAGATAAAAAATCTTAGTCTGATGAATTATCTCTCCTAAGATGAAAAATCTTAGTCTGATGAATTGTTTCTCCTAAGATGAAAAAATCTTAGTCTGATGAATTGTTTCTCCTAAGATGAAAACATCTTAGTCTGATGAATTATCTCTCCTAAGATGAAAAATCTTAGTCTGATGAATTATTTTTACTAAGATAAAAATCTTAGTCTGATGAATTATTTCTCCTAAGATAAAAATCTTAGTCTGATGAATTTTTCTCCTAAGATAAAAATCTTAGTCTGATGAATTATCTCTCCTAAGATGAAAAAATCTTAGTCTGATGAATTTTTCTCCTAAGATAAACATCTTAGTCTGACGAATTTTTCTCCTAAGATAAACATCTTAGTCTGATGAATAGTTTCTCCTAAGATAAACATCTTAGTCTGATGAATTTTCTCCTAAGATAATAAGAAGTCAGTTGGAAAGACTTAGAAAAAATAACAATAAAGACAATAGCCGGAAAGACCCAGATAGATAACAAAAGGGGAATGACGTTTATTTTCAAGATATTGTTTGAAGTTGGGAGCCCGCCCATATAACAAAGGAATACATTTCAGTCTTTAAATTTCAAGTTTTGAAGTCGGGAGCCCGTCCGTATAATAGAGAAATACATTTCAGTCTTTATATTTTAAGTTAAGTAATCACACAAAAATGGACCTAGTCTGATGAATTATCTCCTAGAGTCAAAATCTCAGCCCGATGAATCTTTCTCCTGAGATCACGCAAAAATGGACCTAGTCTGATAAATTATCTACCTAGAGTCGAAATCTTAGTCCGATAAATCTTTCTCCTAAGATAACAGAAGAAATCTTAGTCTGTTGAAAACTTTCACCTAAGATGGTAATCATTTCAGTCTTTAAATTTCAAGTTTTGAAGTCGGGAGCCCGCCCGTATAATAGAGGAATACATTTCAGTCTTTACATTTTAAGTTAAGTAATCACAAAAAAATGGACCTAGTCTGATGAATTATCTCCAAGAGTCAAAATCTCAGTCCGATGAATCTTTCTTCTGAGATCACGCAAAAATGGACCTAGTCTGATGAATTATCTCCTAGAGTCAAAATCTTAGTCCGATGAATCTTTCTCCTAAGATAAAAGAAGAAATCTTAGTCTGTTGAAAACTTTCACCTAAGATGGTAATCATTTCAGTCTTCAAATTTCAAGTTTTGAAGTTGATCCCGCCCATATAACAAAGGAATACATTTCAGTCTTTAAATTTCAAGTCCTGAAGTTGGGAGCCCGCTCATGTAACAGAGGAATACATTTCAGTCTTTAAATTTCAAGTTTTGAAGCCGGGAGCCCGCCCGTATAACTGAGGAATACATTTCAAGTTGAAGTCAGTAAAGCGAAAGATCACAACAAGATCCCCAGCATAAATCCAAGTTCAAAAGTCGGAAGAAAGCAGTTCAAGCTTCGAAGGAAAATAATCTGAGGCTCAAAAGAAGGAAATAAACAGTTCAAGTTCGGCAATCAAGAAACGCCAACGAGTCAAGTCAGAAACATCAGAGGAAGCAATCCAACAAGAAAGCAAGGCGACAAGAGCAAGCCTGAAGATCTAGATAAGATTTTACAATTCATAGATTAGTTTAGTCTAGCTTCTTATTTTCTTTTTAGCATAGTGTAATAAGGGGTCAGTAGTAGCAGCAGCAACAACAACAGTAACAGCAAAAGCACAGTTCCACGGTAGTCCCAGCTACCAAAAGTTCCGAACTACATTGACCTGATTCCCTTTTAGCCAGAGATATGTAGGAGACCTTTTGAGGCAAAGGTTCGGTCAAATATTTTCAAAAAGAGCTTCACACGGAGTACTCAAACGGGCAAAAATCGCTCGTATCCGCTCACTTTATTTTTGCACGAACACTCTTCGTGTTTCGAGCAAAGAGGGGCAGCTGTGAGTACGTGATTTTTGCCCTATATGAGAATTACTCCCAAAAATTCAAAATAAAATAGTTTTGCGCTGTGTGCAAATTTCGTGAATTTGTGTTATTTTTATTTTATTATTTGTGTTTGTGCGTGTATGTTTATATGTCTAAATTAATAGAAAATACAAAAATATGTTGCATTTACATTTAGGATTTAATTTTATATTTTTTGGATTAATTAAGTAAGTTGTTGTTTTGCAAAAATGAAAAATCCACAAAAATAATGTACTTTGCATTTTTAGCGTTTAATGCCCAAGTGCGCGATTTTGTTTGTGATTAGTGTTTAATTTTTGTGTGATAATTATTATTAAGGGTCAATTAGTATTTTTCTAAGTTAATTTTGATTTTTACAATTTAATTTAGGAATTTTGGTAATTAGGAATTAAAATGAAAATGAAAGATAAAGAAGAAAAAACGAAATAAAGAGCAAAATCGGATTGGGCCAATCCCAAAATAAACCCAAAACCAGGCCCAAAGCACGCCCTGACCCGGTCTAATCCAGCCAGCCTTAGAGACATGTGGAATGACGCCATTTAGGCATCTCAAATTTCAGCCGTCCATCCCAATCAATCCAACGATCCAAATCCCTTCTCCCTCACCTACCTAAATAACCCGACCCGTTCCACCCAAAGACCAACCCGGTCTTATTTAAACAAACGACGCTATTTTCCTTAAGTGAGAGATCCAGGCCGTTGATCTTGATTGATCTAACGGCCAGGATCAAAAGACCACCCTGGTATATATTTTTCCCAACAACCCAACAACCCAACCCCCTAATCCAGACCCCCCCTCGTTCGTCTCTCTCAGACCCTCAGAGATGGGCTCGCCTTCCTCCGCCTCTCTCCGCCGTCAACCACCTACCGAAAATTGCCTCACGATGGTTCCGGTGGTCCAATGACCCCCATTTTTACACCCTGAACTCCCCTCAACCTCTCTGTTCCAACCATCATAATAGCTAACTTCGAATCCGAGCCAACATCTTCGAATCTTTAATCGAAGATCGGTTAGAAACCCAAGCCTACCCAACGACCTCCAAAGTTTCACCATCATCTCACCTCAACCTCCCCATCACCATGCCAACCTCAGCTCCCTTCAAATCAGACCCAGGTGTCTCGAATATCCATTTGACCATAAGAACCCTAGCGCCGCCCTAAAAAACCCTGGTGGCGGCGCCATCACCAAACCTTCCGAAAATCACACCATACCACCACTAGACCTTCCTCATACCCAAACCAACACTAGTTTCCCTCGAATCTTGTTCGAACGTCTCGAATACCAGATCAGACATTAACCCTAAAGAACCCAACCTTTAAGACACTGAGTGCATTGAAGGTTTGAGGTCAATATGGACCTTAGTCGGGGTGTTCTCATGTAGGAACACCCGATTAAGAGCTATCTCAGCCACAAATCCAAGAAAAGTGAAGTAATCTGGGGTAGTATGGGAACCTCTAGAGGTAAGTTTTGGATTGGTTTTAAGTCATCTCACATGTTATTATCATCTTCTTCTACTACTTTCTTTACATTTTTCTGTTTGAATCTTTAGTAGTCAGTTTAATATAGGATTTCATGTGTCAAGTCTTCGTTTGTATAAAATTTTGCTTGTGTTATTCTCGTATGAATAAATAGTTCAATTGGTAAGTTCTCTTAATTGTTTGGTTATCTCACTTCGTATTAGGTTCAAACCAGTCAATTTCGAATCCTCCTCTGGTTCTATTCAATTTGCTTATCTTGGGTCTGTTTAGTTTTGCTTGATTTTCACCCGTCTCTTTGTTTTTGAGGTTGAATTGTTATTCGTTTTACTGATAATGAAAACTGCACTAGTGCTATTTTAAGGACTAAAATAGGCACTACTGAATAATTTAATAAGCACGAGGATAATGGGTAATTAACAAATGAAAAGCTGAACATAGTGGTGAAGGCACTAGCTAAGTGGAAATTAAAAGAACTAAAATATAATTGGTAGTAGCAAATCCACTCAATGGAATGCCTATAAAATGAGGCTGATACAGATTAATCAGGAAAGATGAAGAATAAGAGCTGAATACACAGAGATAGATACAGAGATTGATACTGAAAAAAGAACTCTGAAAAATTGAGAGTGTTGAGAATTTGGGAATACTTCTTGGGGAGACATTCAATTGAGAGTTAAAAACAACACCTTTGAGAATAAGTATTGGAAGTTGTGATTGTTTTATTGAAACTCATAGTGGTTCTAGTTTGATTTTAGAAAGCTTAGAGTCAAGTTAGAATTCCAATTGATAAGTTGCATGTTTTAGCTTAACTTCTGATTGTGAGAGTTTCAGAAGCGTCCTGGTTGGTTTTTTGGAATCCTGAAAATCAGTTTAAAGAGAGTATTTGGAGAGCATAATAGCGAGGAAGTGGTCTCTTTTGACAAAAATCTTACTGTTACATTGATCTTGAGATCAGAAATAGTTCAAACCTCTCTGTTTCTGTTCTATACTGGGGTGTTCAGGGCACTTGAAGGTATGGTAATTTAATTGAGTCTAGTCTATTACTGTGTGGGTTTTTCTGTTGGGTTTCAAGCTGTTTCTAGATTGAGTTAAGGCTGTTGCTGATTGATGTTTGTTGTTTGTTGTGTCACTGCTGTTGCTGATCATTCCTTCTTCTTCTTGTATTCCCTTATCCAGGTACATGTTCTAAAGCCCTCAAGTTTATGGAGAATAAAGTGAAAATGTTGCCTGCAGTAAAACGGTAATTTATTTGATATTACATGTTGTATACCAGACTGGTTTTTAAATGTATTAACCGGACTCGACTGTTGTTTTAAATAATAGCTTTTGGTTTATTGGCATGAGAACGAAGGTGAAAGTATATTAGATTCATTAATTCATGTAAGGAGCTGAGACATTCATTTAATTTGGTTTAGCTTTCAGTTCAGGTGTTAGTTAACTTAGACATTGGGCCTGTGTTGGTTTAAGCCTTAGAAATCAATGATAGTTAGTAGCCAAGGCTTTACTTTAAATTTGTTAATGGTTTGGTAAATAGGTTGGCTTTAAAGTAACGGCAGATACAATGAGAGTACACTAATGTTGAATTAATGGAAGCAGCAATCTAATTAGCCGTATAAATTTCGGTCACCTTCTTGTTTAAATTCGCCTTCACTTTCAGTGATATTTTAAAATAGATAACATAAGCTAAGCCATTGTTAGAAAGCAAATAATTATTGTCTTGTTCATTCGAATGAAATAATTAGGGACAACTTCGATGGGTACTTGACCTGATTTACTCAAAACTGTGTTTGGTCTGAATACTTCCCGGCTACTCGGGGCCCCAGTGATTTGGCAAATGGCCCAGGTCCTAATTTGATTGCCTGTTTGGACTTGGGCGGTGCACATTTAGATAATATATTATTTCCATAGGTTGCGGGCTGCATTCAAAGCCCAGAGTGATTAAAGGTTTGACTTCATATAAGTTCAATGGACTTAAGACTAAAAATTCTTAAACAACGTCTAACTAGTATCTTTTTCTTCATTTTTACAGATGAATAAATAGAAAAATCATAGCCGCTTTAGGAATGGCCTCTAAATAAAAAATGAGACGAGCCTCGCCAAACAAAATGCACAAGTTGCGGGGCCCTCGTAAATGTATATATTAAAATACTTAGATTTCGGGACAGGCTGTTTAGCGAATTTCATGGCCTTCCCCAAATAATAACGCGTTAGTCTCTTTAGGAGCGTCTTTAACTATTTCATCTTCCTAAATTCGGGTGTGCATTTCATGCGACCCAAATCCAAATCCTAAAACGTTGAATAAAATGTGTCGAGGATCCGGGTGCATTTCATGTGACATGATCCAAAAACATATTTTAAACGACGTTCAATTCCTTTAAAAAATAATTAAAAGCGGTTAAAAGTTAAAATTTGCACATAAGTTAAATCTTGTTTTAAAATCAGATAATTAAGCCGAATATAGCAGTTAAGCGACCGTGCTAGAACCACGGAACTCGGGAATGCCTAACACCTTCTCCCGGGTTAACAGAATTCCTTATCCGGATTTCTAATTCGTAGACTGTAATACGAAGTCAATTTTTTTTCCTCGATTCGGGATTCAAACCGGTGACTTGGGACACCATAAATCTTTCAAGTGGCGACTCCAACTCTTAATAACAAATCACGTCTCGATTGTCCTTTAATTTGAAACCTCTACGACGCCCTTCGTGGGGTGAGGTAGCGTAAAAAGGAGGTGTGACATTGCGTTCATACAAGGAAGACCGAGAAACCACACAAGCCAACACCCGACTGGGCTCTGAAATATCTAGTCTCACAAACCGATTGGCCAAGGCCTGAACATCAACTGCAAATGGCCTCTCCTCAACTGGAATGTATGCCAAGCTCTCCATACTCACCGCCTTTCGGCTAAAAGCATCGGCTACTACATTAGCCTTCTCCGGGTGATATAGAATGGTGATATCATAATCCTTAAGTAACTCTAGCCACCTCCGCTGCCTCAAATTAAGATCCGTTTGCTTTAAAAAATGCTGAAGACTGGGATGAGCAGTAAATACCTCACAATATACGCCATACAAATAATACCTCCAAATATTCAATGCATGAATTATAGCAACTAGCTCCAAATCATGAACGGGGTAGTTTTGCTCATGGGGCTTCAACTGACGGGAAGAATAAGCAATAACTCTACCCTCCTGCATCAATACATAACAAATCCCAACTCGCAAAGCATCGCAATATACCGTATAAGAACCTGAAGCTGACGGCAAAACCAATACTGGAGTTGTGGTCAAAGCTGTCTTGAGCTCTTGAAAGCTCTCCTCACACTTGTCCGGCCATACAAATGAAACACCCTTCTGAGTTAACTTGATCAAGGGCGATGAATAGAGGAAAAACCCTGAACAAACCGGCGATAATAGCCTGCCAACCCAAGGAAACTACGAATCTCTATAGTTGAGGACGGTCTAGGACAACTCTGCACCGCCTCTATCTTCTTCGGGTCAACCTGAATACCCTCACTGGATACCACATGCCCCAGGAAAGCCACTGAACTGAGCCAAAACTCACACTTGGAGAACTTTGCATAAAGCCTCTCCTCCCTCAATCTTTGCAATATAACCCATAAAATGTTGCGCGTGCTCATCTTGACTATGCGAGTATACGAGGATATCATCAATGAACACGATAACAAATGAATCCAGATAAGGCCGACATACACTATTCATCAGATGCATGAATGCTGTTGGGGCATTGGTCAGCCCCAAAGACATGACAAGAAACTCATAGTGACCATATCTAGACCTCAAAGTAGTCTTATGAATATCTGAATCCCTGATCTTCAACTGGTGATAACCCGAACAGAGATCAATCTTGGAGAACACCCTCGCTCCTTGAAGCTGGTCAAATAAATCATCAATATGAGGCAGGGGATACTTGTTCTTCACTGTTACTTTGTTTAATTGCGTATAATCGATGCATATTCTCATTGTGCCATCCTTCTTCTTCACAAACAGAACTGGCGCATCCCAAGGTGACACACTAGGCTGAATGAACCCCTTATCTAGGAGCTCCTGAAGCTGCTCCTTCAATTCTTTCAACTCTGTTGGTGCCATACGATATAGCAGAATAGAGATGGGATGAGTGCCCGACACCAAGTCAATACCAAAATCAATATCCATGTCCAGTGGCATGCCCGGCAGGTCTGCAGGAAATACATCGGGAAAATCCCTCTCAAGTGGAACAGAATCAATGCTAGGAGTCTCAGCTCCAACATCCCTCACAAATGCCAAATAGGAAATGCAACCCTTCCCAACCATACGTTGGGCCTTCAAGAAAGAAATAACTTTACTAGGAACATAATCAGTCACACCACGCCACTCAATCCGCAGTACACCTGGATAGCTAAAGTGACTGGCTTAGCATGATAGTCTAGAATAGCAGGACACAGAGATAACCAATCCACGCCCATAATAACGTCAAAGTCCACCATGATCAATAGAATTAGATTAACTCGGGTCTCCAGACCCCCAATAATCACAACACATGACCGGTACACATGATCCACAATAACAGCATTGCCCACCGGGGTAGACACATGAACAGGTAAAGAAAGGGACTCCCGGGGCATACTCAAATAAAAAGTAAAATATGAAGACACATATGAATAGGTGGAACCGGGATCAAATAATACTGAGGTGTCTCTGTGGTAGACTGAAACAATACCTGTAATGACAGCGTCTGAGGCGATGGCATATGTCCTGCTCGGTATAGCATAGAAACGAGGTTGGCCACCGCCTAATCGACCTCCACCTCTGTGATCACCCATGGCTGCCTGATCTCCACCCCTAGCTGGCTGGGCGGGTGATGAAGTAACTGGGGCAGAAGTCGAGGGCTGACCCCTCTGTTGATGCTGACTGCCACGAAGTCGAGGGCACTGCCTCCTCAAGTGACCAAACTCTCCGCACTCATAACAACTGCCCGGTGCTGGAGATTAGGGGTGTTCAAAACCGATGCGAAACAGAAAATCGAACCGAACCGAACTGAAGCTTAATGGCTTACTGGTAACGGCTTAACGGACGAGGAACAGATTAAAAGTTTTTTATTAACGGCTTATCGGTTTGGGGGCGGATTATTCAATTTTCTTAACGGCTAATCCGTTAACCTGTTAAGAGAATATATATATATATGTATATATATATATATATATATATATTTTTTTTAAACGGGCAACTAACAGCATGATGTAATAACAAATCATAATACCGTCAAATTGATATCAAGTGAAATTCAACAGAAGAAAATCTAATGGCCAGTCACAGTATTTCTTATGGTTTTTCTGGGAATGGTGAAGTGGTCTTATGGTTAACAATAGAAAACATTTATATTGCAACCATTTTGGGTTTGATTCCCAAGATGGTCAGTGATATCCCGTATAACTTGCATAATTCTTGATCTTTGAGCGAAAAAGTTAACTAAAGGAAACCCCATCTTCACCGTAGATCAAACCAGCCATGCTATCATCTGAACCTTATTTGCAGAAGCCAACATATAGTGATATAAAAATTATGGAGATGAACAAGTATTTGCCATGTCAGAAGTTCTTGCTGGTTAGCAATATCCTTTTAAATCAAGCTTCCGGTTAACAAAAATAATCACTGGCATGCCAATGTCTGAGCCTCGTGAATGTATAAATGATATATATATGAATTTCTAGGCCGATAAACTGCCCGATAAGAGCTAAACCGATACCAATCTGCCCGATACCTTATCGGGTGGCTAGCGGATTAATACATTTAAAAATCGATAACTGATAAGCCAAACCGTTAAGAGTAAATAATTGCCCAATATGCCCGATAAGCAGCCCTACTGGAGATGGGGATTGAAGGGAACCCCTCGCACCAGAGTGACTAGCAGATGCACTCGGTGTAGAAGAACCCTGAGCTCATGGGGCATGAGATAAACTTTGAGCTGGGAGGGCGCTGATGGAAGACTGGCCCTGCTGGGACCCATGATGACCATGACCTGAACATCCCCCATGATACTCTGGACGGGATGACTGATCAGGCCTGAATGAACGGCCTCTACCATAGGGAACTGGCTCCTCGAAGGAGCACCACTATAGCTGCCCGATCCACGAGGCCTCTTGACCTCCCTCTCCTCTTTCTCTCTACAGCAAACTGACTCGATCTCACGAGCGATATCCACCACCTCCTCAAACGTAGCACCCAATACCCTCTCTCTAGTCATCAAAATACGGAGATGGCAGTTAAGGCAATCCACAAATCTCCTGATCCTCTTACGATCTGACGGAACCATCCATATAGCATGACGGTCCAACTGTGAAAATCTCATCTCGTACTGAGTCACGGTTATATCCCCCTGCGTCAACCACTCAAACTGCCTACGCAGCTCCTCTCTACGGGACTGAGGTACGTACTTCTCCAGGAAAAGAGCGGAGAACTGCTGCCAAGAAAGGGGTGTTGCACCGACAGGCCTACGCCTCTCAAAGTCCTCCCACCAAGTAAGAGCAGCCCCGGTAAACTGAAAGGTGGTAAATGCCACACCACTCGACTCAAGGATCCCCGCCGTCCGAAGCATACACCAACACCTGTCAAGAAAACCCTGGGCATCCTCGCCCTCAGCACCACTGAATGTCGGAGGCTGGAGCCTAGCGAACCTCTCGAGACGATGTTGCTCATCGTCTGGCATAGCTGGAACCGCGAAGTCCTGAGCTGGTGCGGCCTGCTAAGCTGGAGGTGCCTCTACTGTCAGTAGTCCCTGCACCACCTGCTTAGGTGTGCAAGCAGCGGGGATCTGATTGCCTCCCCCAGCCTGTGAAGTAGCTGCTACTCCTGCTGTGGTGGCTGAAACGGCCTGAGCTAGGCCATTGCAAACTGATGCTATCTGAGCCAAGGCCTCCTGAAGACCCAGAATCACGATGGGCATAGCTGGTGCCTGAACAAGTGTTGCTGGTAGGTCTACAGCTGGAGCCTGATCCTGAGCTGGGGTAGCTGGTGGATCAGTAGGCGCTGCCCCGGCTGCTCTGCCTCTGCCACGACCACGACCGCATCCATGGCCTCTGGTGGCCTCAGCAGGTGGTACTGGTGGTCATCCGCCACGTCCGGTAGCTCGTGTCCTCACCATCTATGAGAGAATAAAATAATAGAAGTTTAGTTCTCAGTTCAACAAAGCCGCACGAGAAGAATTTCAAGAATGTAAAGTTTCCTAAAGGTTCTGCAGCCTCCTGAGGATAAGTACAGACGTCTCCGTACCGATCCACGAGACTACCAAACGGCTCATGACTCACGATACCAAGCAACCTAGGCTCTGATACCAACGTGTCATGACCCCAACCCCAGTCATGATGGCACCCAACACACTGCTATTCAAGCCCGACCAATTTAATAACCTCAACCATTTTTTATATAGTTCAGGAATTAATTAACACAAATAAATTACTAAGTCATCATACTAAAATTTTGAAATAGAGTTAAAACATGCGGAAATCCCAAATACCATTACTACTACACACCCCGAAGAATCCGGTGTCACAAGTCTGAGCCTCTAATACATGAGTATCAACCTGCTACATATCGTTCTAAAGAAATGCAGAAATGAAACAATAAGATAGAAGGGAAGATCAGGACTGCGGACATCATGCAACTACCTTGATACTCCCGGATAAGCTGCTCGGCAGAGAAGTCCTCACTCAGCCTCAGATGCACCTGAATCTGCACGCAAGGTGCAGGGAGTAATGTGAGTACTCCAACCCAGTGAGTAATAAACATAAAGAAAGGCTGGGAATAAGAAATCCTAAATAGGCACAAAGTAATTTATAAATGCAGCAATTTAAACCAAGTAGTATAAAGTTCATAAAATAATGAAAACAATTAAGGAAATACTGCAACAGATAAGTAAGTAAATGACAATCAAATATGAAATGCAACACATAGTCTGGTACTCTCTAGTACCCGCTGCGATGTGCAGCCCGCTCCATTTATTTATCATCGACGGCGCTCAATGGGGGTATGCAGACTCCAGGAGGGACCCCTTACGGCCCAAGCACAATATAAAGATATCTAATGGCATCAACTAGGCCCTCGGCCTCATATCAATATCAATATAATACCGCTACGGCACGCAGCTCGATCCCATACTCAGTCCAGAATCACATAAGCCCCCCAGGCACAATAATATATAAATATTTAGCCCAAACTTCATTAGGAGTATTATTTAAGTTTCAAGTTTGAGAAAAGGTTGCTGAGTTTGAAAAATAGTATTAAATA
This sequence comes from Nicotiana glauca, assembly GCA_026770625.1. Classification (NCBI taxonomy): domain Eukaryota; kingdom Viridiplantae; phylum Streptophyta; class Magnoliopsida; order Solanales; family Solanaceae; genus Nicotiana; species Nicotiana glauca. The sequence continues at coordinate 43,558 of MU771707.1, read as the reverse complement.
ATAGGACTGAGCTTAATAATACTTAAAAATGGTAAGAAACCGGTAATAGCAATCCCCGAAGGATTCAATCAATTGGCACGAAGCCCAAATATGACAATCAGCTCAAATCATAATGATAACAGGTGATATTCAGTCAAATACGCAGTAAATTCATCCATCAAGACGGACCAAGTCACAATCCCCAACGGTGTTCTACCCCACGCTCGCTATCTGGCGTGCAAGTCACCTCAATATAGCACTACGATGTGCAAATTCGGGGTTTCAAACCCTTATGACATCATTTACATCTATTATTCACCTCAAGCTAGCCAAAACCCTAGCTCGCTATGCCCTTGCCTCTCAAATCGACCTCCTTACGCGTCGAATATGATCAAAACCACAACGAATACATCACAATATGCCAATAGAACAATACCCAATCAAAAACAATCGAAAATAGCAAAAATTTCGAAATTAGCAAAACTCGAGCCCCGGTCCCAGTTCTCGAAATTAAGAAAATTTATTATCAACGGATTCCTTATCTCGACACGAGTCCATACATACCAAAAAATCCCAAATCCGATCTCAAATGACCCATCAAAATTCAATTTGAAATATCAACTTTCAAGCCCTAGTTCTTCCCCTTTTTGCTAAGTTTTCATGAATTTCTAGGTTGATTCTACAATTAAATCATGTTTTTACTTCATAGAACTCACCTCCAATCAATCCCAGTCGAAACCCTCTTCAATTCCTGTCCAAAAGCTCTCAAGGATGCTCAACAATTGTGAAAATAAGGTTTAGCTCGCAGATGAAATATTATAAAAAGAAACCTTCTGCCCAAGCCTCTTTTCCTCTATGCGATCGCAGCCCCGGGCTTGCGATCGCAGTGCATAAAATTCAAACTCCAAAATTTAACACTACGCGATTGCATAAACATCCCTGCAATCGCAATGACCAAACACTTTACCTTACGCGATCGCAGACTCACCCACGCGATTGCGATGAACAAAAATCCAAACTCCCAAGATTCCTCTATGCGATCACACTAACTCTCCGGCGATCGCACTGCATGAACTATCGACTCTACGGGATCGCGAACACAACCCTACGATCGTATTGAACAACTGACCAGCCCCCAAAGAAATCCTTTTATGTGATCGCAAAGCCTCTCCTGCGATCGCATAGAGCAAAACTCTGCAGCACTGACCTGCAATTTTCTGAAGCATCCAAAGTCCTAAAAACCTTCCGTTGGCCATCCGAAAACACCCCGAGGCCCCCGGGACCTCAAGTAAAAGCATCAATGCATCCTAAAACATCATTAAAACTTGCTCCAATCATCAAAACACCACAAACAACACCAAAACCATCAAATTACATTGGATTCAAGCCTAAGTTCTTCTAAAACTTCCGAAACACGCATTTGGTAAAAAATCCAACCAAAACACCTCTGAGTGACCTATAAGTTTGCACACACATCTGAAATCACCTAACGAAGTTCCGACCCTCAGATCAAAATCTCACCTATCAACGGGAATTCGCCAAAATACTAACTTCGCCAATTCAAGCCTAATTCTACACTGGACCTCCAAAATCACTTTCGATCACACTCCTAAATCACAAATTATCCCCTGAAGCTAACCGAATCATCGGAATCCATATCTGAGCTTCCTAACATATAAGTCAATGTCCGGTTGACTTTTCCAAAACAAGTCTTCCTTAAAGAGACTAAGCCCTTCTAAAATCAATCCAAATCAACTCGTTCACACAAGACACTCATAATGAAGCATAAAGAAGTAGAAAATGGGGGAAACAGGGTGGTAACTCACGTGACGACTGTTCGGGTCGTCACAAAAACTCTACTGCCATTTGTTATCTTATTTCTTGTATAAGGCTACCATCCCGCCTTCCGAGACTAAATGATGTCTCCATCTCCATCTGCATTGCATAAGGCTACTATTCTACCTTCCAATTTGCACAAGGCTACCATTCTGTCTTCCAAGGTTAAGCTCTACCTCCATCAGCATCTGCATTGCATAAGGCTACTATTCTGCCTTCCAATTTGCATAAGGCTACCATCCTACCTTTCGAGACTTAACATTGTCCCCATATACATTTTCATTTCATAAGGCTACTATTATGCCTTCCAATTTGCATAAGGCTACCATCTTGCCTTCCAAGACTAAAAGTCGTCTCCATCTGCATCTGCATTATGTAAGGCTACTGTTTTGCCTTCCAATTTGCATAAGGCTACCATTCTGCCTTCCGAGGTTAAGCTCTACCTCCATCTGCATTTGTATCTTTGCATAAGGCTACTCTCCTGCCTTTCGAGGCTAAACTCTGCCTCCAATTGTCTTCGAAACTAAGCGCTATCCCAAGCACTATTTATCTCGCTTCTCTTACGGGCTAAGCTCTGCCCTTCAATTCGTAAGACTGATCTCTACCTTGTTCGCATTATACTACTGCATCCTTCATGGGTTGAAATATCGCCAACTCATCCAAAGGCATCTTCATTCGGAGGCACCATCTTCATAGCCTGAGAACACCATATCATGGCCTGAGGATCTCTTTGAATCTTTTGCATATCATTATTCAAAGGCGTCATGGTTTGGAGGCACCATCCTCATAGCCCGAGAACATCATTTCATGGCCTGCGAATCCTGTACCAAATAACCCATGGCCCGGGATATCATGGTCAGAAGACGTCATTCCTAACCATCCAAAGACAACATTTATGGTCCGACGGGAATTTGCATCATTTTTAAGTTTATGCACAGTATACGCTTGTATTGCTTCTATTCACAAGTAAGTCAGCGAGCAATGGCTATCCCAGCAAGAGCGATCCCGCTCCAGTTCCCTCAGCCATATCAAACCTAACCATTCCCGTAAACCGTTCACTCACCCAGCCCTAGATGTTACATTCGTTTTTTAAATGGCTTCATCAGTATACTCCGCCGATGGATCCGGAACTACATATGGCCTGATTCCTGTGAAACCGGGGATATGTAGGCAGCTCAGAAGCCAGGGTGCGGCCTAATCTCTTGAACTATTTCGCTCGGTCAAAATTGGCCATCATTTGTTTTCCCAAAAACTCTTTCATCCTTCCCAGATAAAGAGGGGCAGCTGTTGATACCTAATTTTTTTCCAAAATATTTTATAATTGCATACATACCTTCAAAATCATGCATTAATAGCAATTGGTATTTTTCCACAATTTTCCAATATTTTTATTAATTTATCCAGCATTTTGGTTCCTGATAAATAATTACAAAATGGCATTATAAATGATTTCAAAAGCATCTCTTGATTTATTTTATTATTTATGGTCCTATTTAAACCAAATTATTTCATAATTAGCCAAATTGGCATCTTTTGGTTGTAATTGTGATAACTTTGCAATTATAGCCCAATCATAATGATTTTATACTATTTTTGAGCGAAAATTAAGCATTTGTATTTTTAAATACTAAGTAATCATTTTAACTATTTTCTATGCATAAAATTCATTTTGTATAATTATTAGCCAATTTATAAATTATTTTATTCAATTTAATTGTGTATTTAACAAATAGCCCCATTTTATTTCGATTATAACCCAATTAAACCATCCCCAAAACCCCAATTAGATCAGCCCAAACCTAAATCCTACCTGACACAATCCCTAGTCCAATCTGGACCGTTGATCAATTCTAATCAATGGTCTAGATCCCCCCATACCATAATTAACCTAAAGACTACCCCCAACATTCTCATCCTCTCATTTGCTCTCATACTCTCCGCCGTTACACTCTCTCATTCTCTCTCAAGCTCTCTGCTAAACCTAAGCTTCTATTCGCTGGTCATTGGCTCATGGGTATCAATGGTAGTTCCACCACCACCCCTAGCCTCCATGACTCTCCCCCCATGCTGGATTATTGCTACCCTAAGGCTTTTAAGGTACCAGTGGCCGTTCGACTCACACCTAGGGTCTATGCTCACAGTTCTCAAGCCACCATTTGCCCGTCTGAGTAAGAATTTTCTATTTTCCGGCTAGATACATGGTTTCTAAACCGGAATCTCTGCATCTCTAGGGTATCTCTCTCTGAAACCTTAACTCACCTCTTGACTCTTCAGATCTACCATAGATCTGAGTGTATTTTGAGTTATTTTTGCTATTTTCTATGATATCCTCTTCTATTTTTCAAAACGTCTTTTCATATTCGAACTAGGGTTCGTAACCCCAAAATGCTTTTTCTTCTAATTTTCAGTACTATTCTATGATTTCTACCATGTTTAAGCAGTTTATTTAAGTTTTTCCTTTTATATGATTCATCATGTTGAAAACCCTAATTATTTTTTATTTTAATCTGGGTTTCTGAAGCTGTCTTTGCTCGTCTAATTTGTATGTGTACCCGTTTCTCATGCATATGTTCTAGGTTCTATGATTTTCTACCTCTTCGTGTTCATTAGGGTTTCTGATTTTGCTTCTTCCGCCTATATTATGTCTACTATGTTTAATTAACGGAAATTTGGGGTGATTTCTTCTAATCAGTATTATCTTTTAATTAAATCCCTGATCTCGTGTGAGTTATACCTTTTACTGATTTCCTGTGATTGATATCTTTGTTGATTTCCGACCTATAAATCGTTCTCTTGCCTTAGTACATGATTGACTATGCTATTGATTGATTCTTATGCTGTTTCTTTAATTAGAACCTTATAAATTTAGCCTCAATCATTTACCCTATACCTACTATATTTGAAGTATGTCCTTATTGGTCGTACACTGATTTCTTTACTTATTTTGTTATTTAACTCCTTAACTACGCTCATTAGTACATAGTTCCATAATTATTGTTGAATTATGATTCTTGCCTTATTTTTCTATCTATTTTCAAACTATATAAACATACTCTCTCATTAACACAGCACACGAACACATTAGTTCAAAAACTCTCTCTCACACTCAAACTTTCAGCTCTCTTTCTGTGATTACTTGTTATTGTTCTAAGTTAGCCGGCAACAAGTCAATGCTAACTATTGTGCTCTCCTATTCTTTACTTTGTGTTTATTGTCTCTCTACTGGTATGTCCTAATTTCAATTCATGTTCCAAAGCCAATATGTTTCATTTGCTGCTTCAGCTTATCATGTCTCTGACTTGTTTTTATCGATGGTGCTGATGTTTAATGTGTAATTGACATGTTCATGTAATGGCTTCATCTACCATGCTACTTCTACTCCCCTGGTAGCATGTTTCAATATGACTCTATCTTGCTTTGAATACTTGTCTACTTGTTGTCCGGTTGTGATATGCACTATTTTGCGAACTGATTTTTCACTTTAGATGTCTGATTCTATGATTGTTTCTGAAATCCATACTGTGTTAATATCACCAGCTATTCCCTAATCCCATAAACCCTTACAAGGACTACCATGCTCCTATAATGACCCATGTGTCCCCAAATCCCTTGACCCATGTTTTTGTTTGCTGAATCCGCTTTGGTTCTATGATCTCTGGTTGTATGAACCTATTTTGGGGTGATGTATTTGGACTGTTGCCTACAACTCCACTTTCTTTTCAAAACTGTATCTATTATCTTTTACAAAACTATTTCAAACAGGTCCCTTTCAAACTGTTTTCCCTGATTAAATCTTTTCAAGCACTCTCACATCTAGACTTAGGTTTTAAGTTCTGCCCCACTAATGTATGACTGCTTAGGGATCCCTATTAAATCCCTCTGAACTCCGATACATTAGAGCTGGCCCGTCCACACTGTACTTACTCAACTATGATTATGAAATCAGGGTATGAGCACTGCCCGGAATCCCTTAAGGTCCTTAGAGTACTTTGACACACCTGGATTATATGAAAGGCTGTCTGGCATTGGAAACTTTGGAAATTTGGGCCTACTTGTAGGCTCCTTATAGAGTAACTTCATTTTTTTTTCTTATCTACTTATGTAATTCATTTGATATTGGCATGTAACAATTTTAAATGAATATGGGTTTGGATAGTTAAAATGGACGGTATCTATACATGTTATCAATATCAATGGGTAGAAGACATGCTTTAGGTTTATATTCTCATGTATCTACATTAGAAATCATGTTTAGGACCAATACATGCAAATCATTTCATGTATTAGAAACCATGATCCTAGGTTCCATGTTTACTGCTTTCAGCGTTTTATTTTGACATCTCTATTATCACTTAGAAATTATGTTTCTAGGATAAACGACATTAAACATAAAATTATTGCTCCTGCACATCTTGAAATCATGCTGTAACTTTTTTGGGCATTTAGAAATCATGTTTAGGAATTCTCCATATCCTGAAATCATTCTGCATTTTCATATGTGCATATTAGATATCCTATTTTAGGATCTCGTTCACACTCGCTCAGCTATACCTAGTTAAACTACTGATGCATGAAAAAGGACATAAAACAGTCTCATGTATAATTATCTTGTTTAAGTGAAACTGGCCACAATCCCTGTATATCTTTGCAACATTTAAAACAGCATGCTTTAGGTAAAATAACTTCTTAACTGTTTTAATAATTCTGGTAAGTGCTGTATATTATTTTACGCCTAGGCAAGCCTTAGGTAATTAACTTTAAAATAAAACCAGAAACATCTTTATGATTAGTGTTTAACTGTCAATGTGTTAAAATCAGTAGGCAAGCCTGATTAGGACTTCTTCTCTGAGTCATGTAATAAATCTGACTCTGCTACCATGCTTAGGATTCTGAATTTTAGACTTTAATTGTGTATAAGTCATGTTATTTGTGTGTACTATGTGTGGAGGTATATCTGAGCCT